>BPLR01009682.1:0-16121 GCA_021605095.1 Caerostris extrusa | reverse complement strand
AATCTTTCATCGTCAATGAAATGATAATGCAGTATAGGCTCTCTTCAGCTGCTGCTTGTGGAATTTCAGCGGAAGTTGGCGTTGTTTGATTGACTGTCTTGATTTTGCATGAACATTTTTGACCATATCAGGATTAACTTTCTGCATATATCAAATATAGTTTAGGTTAAGTGAATGTAATTTTTAATAATTGCTGCTTTATTGAAGTAATTAATCACGTTAAAAAATGTTACAAGGCCAAAGGAGTTAAGGGAATGAAAAGCTGCTTTTGCGAAGCATAAACGGAAGTATCCAAGACGATATCAGGTAAAAAACATAATATTATTAGGAACTGTAGAGATTTTAAGAAAAATAATGCTTTGTTTGGTAAAGACAATTTGATAGTAATTTTCTTCAGTGTTTTGAAAAAAAAAATGAAACTAAAAGTAAAAACTAAGAGCTGCTTTAAAAAATTTCTTTTATGAGGTGATTTTCATAAAATCTTTTTATAAAACATTTAAAATGTAATTAGCATATTTTAAATAATAGAAGTACAGTGATTTAAGCATTTCTTTATGATATAAAAAAAAATGAAAAACACATATTTAGGCTCTTGAAGCATTTATAATAGTACAATTATATGACATTTTAATAGAAAATTCTAATGATAATTCCTTCGTCGTATGATTATCGCTGTTTGCTAAATACATTATTAATTTTTCATATTATCATTAACATATTAAACTTCTTTCTTCTTCATTGACTCAAAAACCTCATGGTGGACTAAGTGCGTCACTACTGGCAGATATGTTAAACTTACCCAGGCAAAATCTTCATAAAATACATTTATTCAATTTAAATGCGACTGGCATGTCTAAAAGCACAATCTTTCTATAAAAAAATAAATTAGGTTAATTTTCTTTCATGTTTAGTTTCTCAAATATGCTACAGTCAGCCTTAATTTTGCCATATACAAATAAAGATGTGGCCAATAATTATGCAGAAGACTGGAGTTTTAAACGGAGGAAAAATAAAAACTAAAAGTATGAAAACATGATTTCAGATAGATTTCACAAAATAATTTTAAAGCCAGAAGACAATGCCCTTTGTTATCCGATATTGAATAACTCTATTTACTCGAAAAAAACTAGTTTACAATTATTAGAAAGAAACCTCAAAAAGTGTAATTGCAATCTGAAAGGATATGGCTTTATTCATTACTACCCCGTAAAAATTTTTTATTTATATGACTTTCACAATTCATTGACTATAGAGTATTAAAAAGAACAAACATGATCACCCACATCAAGACCAAACATGTCAGTGATTGGATTTATCGCATCAGTTAATGCAAGGCCACTGGACATAATCTTTCAAACAACCATCTCAGCAGAGTTTCAAGAATCCTACGCACTGGCTCTACACTTTTAACATAGACCATAAGCAAATAGTCACTAGCAAGAACTACTAATAGGGCAATTCTCGGAATGAAAGAAATAAAATTCAAATTATAATAATGATTATTTGTGACAAACCAGACGATTCTTTTTTTTTTACAGGCTGGCACATGCTGCTTCATTTCAAGATTCGTTAAAAAATAAACCACAAGTTAAAGATTTGAAATGTATTTATTTCTCATTCTCCTGTACCAAGAAACTTAAGAACTTATAATAATATAAAAAAATCTTTAGCTTGATATGTATAAAGAGTGTCAGTTGAATTATTACTAGTCTTCAATAAAATACAGTTTTAGATATTTAAAAAAATTAATAAATATTAAAACTGTCAAAGCTATGCAACACAAAAAGACAATATTCAATTAAAATGATCACAAATAGCATGCAGTGCAAACGACGTAATACTAAATTTGGAAGGTAAATATGATATATTAACTTAAAAGAAACGAATGACACAATGGATTATAGTATTTATTTACATCCATAATAAATCTTATAATGCATGCTTAGTGCATGAAACCCGCCTATAACATAGTTCAAGTATTGATTAGCAGTCGTAAAATTTGGTGTTCTTTGTCGCTCTACGGCCATTTTTTGAACACTTTGGACTAACTGGATCGGGACCTACAATTTAACGTAGATTCCGAACCACGGACAAGCATCGATACCACAGCCAGGATTCACACTTGAAGACTGTAGTACCAAAGAACAAGAGCACTAACCACATGGCCATCAGGCTGCTAGCAGTTGTAAAATTTTTTAATTACAGTATTGATTAGCAACTTCAGAATTTTTAATTAAGATTTAACTTATTAACATGCATGCGATTATAAAAATAATTTTTTAACGCTTATCAGTTCTTTAAAAAATTTCTGCAGCAGACAAAGCAGCTGTATAAGTAAAAATAAAGTTGATAAATATGATAAGTGAAAGAATAATGGAAACAATTATTTAAGAAAAATAAAAGCAGTTTTGAAACAGACACCTATTAAAATTCAACAAACACATATGTAAATATTAGCGTGTACCATTTTATCTCTGTGGTAAAAACTTCATCCCAACAACGGCGTTTGCTACTAGTGTATAAAGAAGAGAAATTATTTGGGAGTCTTGTAATCATATTCGAAGGGGGAAAAATAATATCTAATTGTTTACGACTAGCTTGGACGTACAGTATTGCTTCATCTTCATCTTCATGTTCATCTTGACATCATGTAGTCATCACAGAGATAGCGTAGATGGTAAAGGGAGCCAAATTGATAAAGGAAGGATTCGAGTCCTAAATTTGGTTAAAACATTTTCGAAAAGGCACTAAATCAATGATAATAATCTATTTATTACACCATTACTGTATTTTGTTTTTCACATTTTTATTATGCGTTTCGTATTCGTAAACTATAAATTCGAAAAATTAACAAAAAAAGTGAATATTTTGAAACTAACAGTTATTCATAGTGGTTTTTATAATGTTTACAAGTCATACTCCAATCTCTGATATAGTGAAGAATAATAAAAAGAATATAAAAGTAATATATAAATAATATAAAAAGTAAAAAAAGTAGTAAGCCGCAGCCGCGGGGAGTAAACATGTGTTAATCCTTTCGCGACAAACACGAATGTAATTCTTTTACATTCTTCATCACTACCACCCACAGACTTGTTAAACATCGAAATATTCTACAAATACTAATTCCACTTCTTTGCATTAATTCATGCACAGTTTCATAACGATATTTAAAGTAAACTTAAATTATTGAATTATAATATTACAATTATTTTGCAATAATATATACAAAGGTGTATAAATCGTTTACATCATTTTTTTTTATTATTTTAATAATATTAAGTGTCACGAAATGTTCTGTTAACTTTGTAATAAAAAATGATTTGAATAAAGCAAAAATCCTTATTATTAATTAAATATTAAAATTATCTGTATCCAAAATAATTAACACTTTCACTGCTAATCTGGTGCAATGGCGTCGAAGTTAAAGAATCAATCACGCGCCAGCGCGTAGTGTGGGTGATGTCTTTGTAGCCAGTCACGCATTGGAGCGGGAAGAGCTGCGCCTTCAACATTTATTCTACGCTTCTGTCGGCAATACATGCAATGCTGGTATTGGGGTGGAATAAGGTTAGAAGCTAGTTATAAAAAGTATGTGGTCTCGAATTGATAATTTATATCAATCATTAAATATAGAATTCTTGTAATATGAGTTGCCGAGAGGACAGTTTGAAGAACAATCAAAAGCCTTAAAAAAATTGTTATCTAATAAGCTACTAACAGATGATATTACTTGAGCTTTCAAATTGTTGATTGAGCTTTCGGATGAGCACCCGATAGTTGTTAGTTTTGACAGCGATAAAAAGAATTCCTTCCTTCCCAAGGTGCGCATATTTCGGACTGTATATCAATATAAGCAACTTATAATGATTAATTTATATTAAATTTATGTTAGCGATAGAGTATCATACAAAAATAACGCATTTTACCACTAATTTCCATTATTTTGTTTCATTTTTGACATCACGCGCCAGCGCGTAATGTTTCATTTAGGAAATAATTTTACCTGCATTGCCTATTACGCTTCAGCGCTTAGTCAAAATATTCTAAATATTACTTAATATAATACATCCTGTTTTATTACCATTTTTCAATCATATTCCTTATAAAAAGTAAGTTGAGTTCTGGAAAAACCCATTTCTTCCTCGGGGTAATCAACACATTCTCACGTGACCGGATGTCAAAGTGTTAAATTATGGCGAAACATTAACAATTAGCAAAAAATTACAGAAATCTTAGATGATAGAAGGAAGTATAAAGAAATAAGATAAAATTTTTAATTATTTACATTATCTTCTACTCTGAGAAATTGTCCTCTGCGTTAATGGTTTTATTTCAGATGAATTGTTTTGGATATTTGATTTAAAATTCGCTATTTACTTTAGCTATCAATATTACATATTCAGACAATTGATGTCAATACGGAATAACCATTATCTATAATTACTGCTTTAGCATACATAATTCTTTTAAAAATAAATTTTCGAAAAATTGCTGAAAATTCAAGTTAATTTCCTCAAGAGAAAGTAAGATCGGATAGAGAATAAAGAATAGGTTTCATTTTAGTCGTATCAAACAATGCATTTTCAACAATTATATTGATGGCGAAATGATGCGGCAGAAACAATGATTGCATTGAAATAGTAATGATGTTGAAAAAAAAGACAAATAATAATTAAAAAAAAAAAAAAAAACGATGTCACTGATACAACTCATGATAGTTTAAAATTGTGACAGCATGGCATAAATAATTCAAAGGGTAGAAGAAAAAAAATGCGGTAAGAAACAAAAAGCGAAAGAAAAAACAATCCAACAAGTTTCAAATGGAAAAGCACTGTTTCCGTGTAAGAAATGAAGATGCCAACAAAGGTATTGATTTTCTTTTTCTTTTTCAAAATTTAGAAATTCAAATCTTGAAGGATTTTCAACCTTTCTGCGTAAATTACAACAAGCTTTTGAGTTTTAGCTGATAACTGCAGAAAATCCAAATTATTTCAGTGGCTATTTAATTATGAATTATCCACGTTGTTCGTCATTGTCGAACGTGAAGGAACGTACAAAATTGGAATGAAAAAAAAAAAAAAAAAAAAAAAATCAAGTTCATAATCTTTCACACGAAAAAAAAAAAGTTACTCGATTGTGGCTGGTGATGAACCGAATATTAATTGATAAATAAAGCCATAATCCGCGACTTCACATTCCGCACAATGCGCTTGACATGAAACAATTCGTAGCTAAGTGGGTCCCCTATAGTCAAAAGAAGTTCAAGCGGAAAGTTGTTGCACAGTAGAAGATTATCATGTTATAACAATGAGGGTGGCTGATTTTAAATTTTTTTTTTTTTTTTTTATATAAAACATGAAACAAGCCTAGATAAAAGGGGGAAAATCACAATTACGTAGTTTGAACAATGGTATTAGCGATGCTCAATGATTTCAGTGAACTGTAAGCCATTTAGTGGCAAAGCATCAGCATCTGTTCAGTAACAAATTATATTTTATGTTTTTGCAGATACCGTGCAATATATTTCAAGAAAACATTTTCTTTCTTGTGAAATATTCTAGTTGCAAAAGTAGGTCCATCAATGCTTACCTCAAGAAGTATTGAAAACTTTGCAAAACTTGCAATAGTTATCTAAATTAAAGCTACCATCATGTATTCTGTAATACAGAGTTTTAAAATTTGCTTAAATATTTTCAATTCTTGACAATTTAACAATTTGCTTAAATATTTTCAATTCTTGACAATTTAAAAATTTGCTTAAATATTTTTTTAATTCTTGATAATTTTAAAATTTCCATTTATTTTCAATTTAAAAAAAATAATAAAAAAAAAAAGAACAGACAATTATATAATGTACTAAAACTATTGAAAGGGAAAATGCATTTCGCTGTTATATTTGAAATATGTCATTTTAAAATAATCTTTTGACATATGGAACAATAATATTGATATTTGACAGCAGAAAACTGAAAATCGACATGAAATAAGAAAGTGAATTGAAGCTACTTACGGAAGAATTAAAACAACGGGAGACGTAAGTGTTCGGAGCTTTTGCTAGGTTGTTTTAACAGGTGATGTGTGCCTTACTGAATATTTATAAGCGAGGAAACATAAATGGCCTTTCCTTTTCTGCAGGTGACTTACCAGAGTAAAAGTACAAGAAAGAAATATTAAGAATTTGACTCGATGGATAAAACCTCGGGAGAATTCTAAATTTGAAAAATAACATAATATATATTGTTAAAATTCACTAAGGATATTCCAGATTGCTAACGGATATATTTTATTTCTTACCGAATCACATTTTACTTGAAAGACGTGATACTGAATTACAATAAACGTACAAGAAATAAGCTTTACAACTCAACATCACTATACAACTAAATAAAAACTGTGTTCCTATATAACAGGCAACTGTAGTTGTTCAAAATGTCAAACACAAAAGCTTTTAATAAATGATTAAATTCTCTTCCATGCGTGATATATTATGCGGTATCTAAAATTTTGATTTATGATTTCATTTTCATATTTTGAATGAACTAGAAATGCGCAGTTTTAATGGTCATTTTTGAATATGAAATCGATTTTATTGGGAGAAAAATCATCTTGCATGTTATGATTAAGGTTTCATTGTAGTGCTTCAGTGTTGAAGTATAATATATACTTTTATTGTATTCTTATGTCGGTTAATGTATTGCCTCAAGTTGAGTAATGACAGCTTGGCGAAAAAAGTTCCAAATTCGATAAATATGTCCTCTAAAAAATGATAACTGATGACATGAGCTGATACTTCATTTGAGTCAGGCTTGCCGCGTAGGCATTATCTTAGTTTAAGAAGTGTCATGTCAGAGAAGAAGAGTCTTTCCTTCCACAAGGCTTTTCCTCCACAATGTTAACAATTAAGTTGTAAACAGATTAATCTCCCTTAACAAAGCTGTCAAACAGAACAACGCATTTCCTAACAAAATGTTTATGGCAAACGTTTAATTGTATTTGAAAAGAAAATCATTCTGAATAAAAAAATTGCATTGTTTTATATTATACCAAATTAAAACGATTTTAAAAAAAAAATTGACATAAATTATATAGTATTTTTCACAAGATCAGCAAATAATATAGCTCTAAAAGTTCAAACATACATAAATAACAATCATTCGACTTGTTATATTGTTAAGCACTGTGATTGATGAAACATCATCTCAAAGACTAGCTCGCCCACAGTTCCCACAAATTAAACAAAAGTGATTTCCGCAGCATTCATTTAGATTACAATCTAAGAGCAAAGATGATGGATGCATGCTTAATCCACTCTTAACTATTTTATGTTACGAATGTTCAAAAGGGTCGCGAATGTCTAATCAACGCTGAAAGGCCCCTTGCCCTCGGACGACTTTAAAAACCGCTCCAAGATAATTTATGCGAGAACAACAATACGTGACCAACTTTGCCATGAACTGTTAAAAAAATTTTCAATTTTCTTTTTCATTCAGTCCAAATCAAAGTATCTAGGCTGTCGCCCATGGATCCCAAACGGGAAATAATTATGAAGTCTTATTTTTCCCATTACAGATGATACATCAAGGAAGTTCAAGGCCTGTTACCCGGTTTATATTTGTTGTTGGAAATGGGTAGCAAATGTCCTGCAAGTTCTGGTTTAGGGAGGAGGTCTGCTTAATAAATGTGATACAAACACATGTGCTTGGGGCTATTATTAAGGAAAAGGTATCCACAGAATGACGTCAAAAGACGCGTGATTTGTATGCATTATAGAATATTTGGGTGTTTACAATGTCTGCCTCTAGAAGGAATGACAATAACAAAGTAAGGGATCGTTACGTCTGTGGTTGAAAAACGGGAAATTTATATTTTATATATATTATTTCCCATTTTTCCATAATTATGAAGTGTTATTTCTCTCATTACCATATATAGCATGTTTTATGCATTTGTATCAAATCAAGGACTTTTTTTTTATGTATATTATTCATGTAAATATTTCTAAAACATATACAAATTTTTTTACATCATCAATAACATAAAAACATAATATAAATGCAAGCAACTGAATTTAGTAGTGTTCATTATAAATTACATTTCTTATAATTTGTTGAAATATTAAACATTTCACTATTATATTCACTAATATCATACTGCCTCAGAAACAAATCTAATCTAATCCCTGGAAATATATATATTTCCATTTTACAAGTTCTGAAAACGAATTTTTATAATAAGGTAATTGACGAATTATATTTCAAAATTGCTAGATTAAATTGAGTCATATTTGAAAATTTACAGACGAATAATTTACCATCTAGATTTTAAAAATGGCTTCGATGGTAATGTAAATGGATTTTAAAAATAATGGTAGAAAATTTAAATTAAGTATTATTCTTAAATCTCTGTCCTGCTTTTGAATAAATTTTATTCATAAAATTATTCAATATAAGAATCCTCTGACATTTGTTAGTTGAAATTTGTGGTTTTCTAAAGAAAATCGATAATTTATCGAAATCAGTAATATAATGATTTGAATTATATGGAAAATTCGAATATGTATATTACTTTTTTTCATTATTTGACAGTAAATTAAAAGAACTTTAACACGACGATTTATTCCAAACCATTGGGATATTTTTAATTCACGAGATATTTATAATACCTTAATTCCTTTTAAAGAATTTCGTTATTTAACTATAAATATCCGACTCACTCTTTATTAGAGCAGTGAAGATAAAAACAAAATCTGTGTGCATTATACTGTACTGAAGTGACAAGAACAAGAGATAAGAAATGCAAACATTTTCAAACTTTGAGAAAGTGGCTCGCCATGTATGAGCCCCAGCTGTTGGAACGAAGTTAAAAGTGATTTAAACTGGAGCTGCTTGACAAGACTTAACTCTTTTTTCTAAAAGGATTGGAAGATGTTTTTGTCACGCATGTCATCTTTATCCGCCAACGATTGACACCTGCATTGCACGCTTGGCATATTCTTGGGTATGTAAAGAATCCCATTGGCGTTGAAAATGATTAATATCAGAAAAACAAGTTTGCATACCATACCATTACACGGAAATTACTTATATTTAAAAAGCCAATGGAGTAAGAAGAACAGATAGGAGCCGGATAGGGCTTTTGGAAACAAAATACTACTGTGCCCAAAAAGTAAGACCAATTATTGTTTTTTTTCAAAAACTCTTTATTCTTCCAAATTTATTTCATCGCCTTCAGAGTAATCCCCTCCGGACACAATGCACTTATGCCAACTTTTTTTTTTTCCAATCTTCAATGCATGCTAATAAGTCATCGGTAGGGATGGCCTTCAAAGCGCGAGAGCCGATTCACGTTGCATCTCTTCAATCGACTCAAAGCGGTGTCCTCGAAGTGGTCTTTTGAGCTTAGGAATAGCCAGAAGTCGCACGGTGGTTATGGAACGATATGGGTTTCATTTTTTCGAAAAAGTCACGAAGAATCAATGCAGTGTGAGCTGGGCAATTCAGTGTTTTCGGTACCAATCGAGTTTGACGCGTTTGAAACCCAAAATAGAATTGACCGATCCTTTTGAAATTCCAACATCATCAGCAAGGTCTGTAATTGTAAATCGACGGTTTGCAAGCACCAAATCTTTAATTTTTGGACGTGAACTTCGTCGGTTGAGGTTGATGGTCTACCAGAGGGCTCTTCGCTCTCTGCCTTGTTTGAACTGTTTATATCACTTCTAAACATTTCTTTCCGATAGAGGAATGCGCACCGAATGCCTTCTGCAACATTCTATGCGTTAATTCAGACATTTCAAAAATCGCCGGAATCAGTTTTAGCGTCTCACAAAGCCAAGCGTAACTCAAACACTATTTTTTTGACGTCAAATGAATGTTTTAGTGCCAGCCACCTAAAAAAGAAAAAAATTGAAATTCCATAAGCCACGTGAATTTTAAATTGGTCTTACTTTTTATACACAGTAGTAATTTGATGTCCATTAGTTTCATAAAGATAAAATCGATTTAATCCATAATAACAGTAAATGCAAAATATGAACGCAATAACTTATTTTTTCATTGAATGTTTTAATAGTAATCAGTTAATGTATTACAAATGTGGATATGATTAATATATACAAATGTACCAATTTTCTAAAAAGAAACAAACTTAAGAAAAAAAAAAATCACATTTGAAAATGAATAGAGAAAAGAATTGGCATCAATTCAAAAGCGCTGTGAATTTCGTCAATGGCCGAAAAATCAAAGATTTAAAAAGCATTTCGCAATGTTTCGAAAAGAATTCACCCTTTTCTTGTATATAAAAGAGGCCATGCTCTCCCATTGTGAAGCGAATTTCGTGATTTGTTTGCTTGGATTTCGGCTACAAGCATTTTTTATATGATTTTCATAGTTCAAATAAATTAAAAGCAATTTTTAAAAAATATTATCACTTTTTTTTTTTTACAATGCTTATGCGTCTTGAACTAATATGAATTCAAATTATTTTAAAAGTATTTGTAAAAGCTACTTTTAATATTACATTGAAAATTACGAATAATTACTTATTTTTTTAACAAAAATATTATTTATTTTTAACAAACACTTGCTTTATTAGCAAATATTTGTTAAGAATAATTAATTCTTTGAATATATATTAAACCCTTTTAGTAACTAAATAGAATAACAATTTCAGAAATATAAAATAACCCATGTAAACCCGTGTTATACCTTAAAAACTAAATACACTAAAATTTTAAAATAACAATACAGTTATTTAGTTATTTAAAATTTATATGAAATTTTATTCTGCTCAGTTTCTGTTAAAATGGCGCAAGAGTTGAGAATTCGACTAGGAAATTGAAAATTTGTAGATTCGAGCCTGATCCACTTTCAATTTCTGTGCATAAATGGTAATAAATATTATAATTAGAAAGCAAAAAGTCCGCATATCCTGAAAATAGGATGTTTCTGTAAGCAATGATTTTGTTAATTGACCATGATAATAACTGGAATTCACGCACGATAGTATGGGCGGTATTTGTTAGTGATTTCCCATAGCAAAACTTTACTAATACAGTAGCCCTTTCGTTATATTACATGAATCGGAGACAAAGAAGAAGCAAGTTATAATTCCACTATCTTTTCAAAAAATTATATGAAAAATATGCCCGATATAACGAGGGGCTACTGACTACTACTACAACTTTTGAAATCAAAACTATTTCAAAAGGAATTTTTAAATAGACATGATATAATCGTAGAGATTGGAATGTGTAGTGCTGAATGCTCACTGATTCTTGGAGCATCTGAAGAGTATGGAATGCGGAATATATGCTTTTTCTACTTTCCAAGCTTGCACCCGAATTTACATTGAACTTAAGTGTTTTAAACACATACGTTTCTATTCCTTTCTTTCCCACTTTTGTTCTGAAAAATATGCATTTATAATGCTGAACCTAGTGAATGAATGTCACATGTCTCTCCACATTAGTTATAATTGTCACGTTTGCAAACGTTAATAACTGTAAGAAAAAAAAAAAAAAAGATAAATTTACCAAATGAAATATTTCCTCCCTTAAACAAGAATTTAGTTTTCTAAATAAAATAAATACAATATAACAGTTTTTCTCTTTAATGTTCTTCAAAACCTTTTCTAAGTATATTTCTCTATCATAAATCCCTTAATACATCACAAATTCTGATCAATTTGATTATTTTTTGCTACAACATATACTTTTAAGATATTTATTTTTTTTTTTTAGTGCACCACTATTCCTAACTTTGAAAAAGAAATGCACTGCCTTTTAAATCTAAAGAAATGAAATTGATTTGATTAAAGTATTTACGATCTCCATCATCCTCAGAAATATATATTTATATTCGTCCAGGCGAGACGGGGTTTATATCAGCAAAAACGTCCAGAAATATTCAATACGTGCCAAAATGAAAACCTCGCCGTTACTTAAAGACTGGCGCCGAAGATCAGTCGATTGGCGATGTTCTACAGAGTTTGGCGCCACGATTCCATCACCTTTAATCTAATAAGGACGTTTTGGTTTTGTTTCCCTATTCGTCTTTCTGGGGTCACAGTATGATTATGTGTGGTTAAATTTCGGTAACTTTTGTCGCTTATGAGATGCAGCATTGAAAGTTGGCCTTCGAAATGAGAAAATTTGCTTACAATTCCACTAAAACAATGGGAAATACTGAAGTTGCAGGGAACTGCAAATATGTTGCGAATTCTTCGAATTTCTTCAAGCGTTAGATATCATGTCTAGTTTCTTCAATTAGCAACTAAATCTGTCAGTTACAGCTACGTATGTAATGAAATAAATGTAGTAGGATTCAAGCAAAAATTTCTTGATGATGTTTGGCATCGTAAGAATTTGGAAATATGGTAAATGAAAAACTTACCGCAGGTTCAAACAAAGGACGAGTATTTCTAATGACATAGTATGCTTACAAATTACGTAATCTGGAGATTGAAAGGTGACTTAAAACGCCGGCAAGGATACTTAAGTTATTCAACTGAATTGAAATGCTTATATTTAATCAAAGTTTTGCTTACCGTAACTAGAATATATCAAATATATTTCTATGAATCATATTCTTAAAGTATGATTTTTTTCTTCACTACTTAAGGGCATTCCTTTTTATCAGGTGTATATTTTCGATAAGAAAAATTTATCATTTTGAATACTGCTTATGCTCGAATTTTTTTATTTGGGGTATCAATCATTGTTATTATATACAAATTTAAAAATAACTAAACTTGCATTATATTTAAATAAATAAAAAAAAAAAAGATTATAGGAAACCCAATTTTCAAGTAACATGCCTGCAAGTTTAAAATTCTGCTGCAATTATTTTTAAAAGATTGAGAAATTACTTAAATAGTGTAAAATTTAACTAACGAAAGCTCATTTTTTAAAAAAGTTATCGTTAATTTTTTTAATTTTAACTAATAAAATTTTTTGTACCAAGTTAAAAGTCCTAATGCAAGTTAAAGGGCCTTTACAATCTATGCAATACAGGGGATTAAACAAAAATACTGTAAATTAAAAAATATCAATTTCATAAGCATTAACTTCTTAAGATATTCTTTTCAAAATTTTTAATAATTCAATTAATTAAATTTACTTAGTTACTTTTCATGAATAATTAATTAATTCTATTAATTATTTATTAAAAAGGGATCCACATCGGACAACTATTCGAAAATTTCCTCCTGAACACAGGAAATGTCTTCTTCAGACATACCTGCATGACGAGTAGTAGTTTCTTACAATTCCTGATAAATCATTAAAACAGTTAACAGTTTAATCAACATTACAGTTACTTTTTATGAATAATTAATTAATGAAGTCTATTAATTCTTTATTAAAAAGGGATCCATAACGGACAACTATTCGAAAATTTCATCCTGAATACAGAAATTGTCTCTTACGGGCATACCTCTATGAGGATAAAAAGTTTCTTACAATTCCTGATAAATCATTCAAAGTAATGTAAACGGTGGCTTGTGTTTTTCCATATTGGGTAGACGTGATGTTGAAAACTGCTGAAACATTGGTCTTAACAATATTACTTAAGTCTTTCATTGCCTTCACTACGTGAGTGGATTTCTAAATCTTAAAAAAAAAATACTCTATAAACCTAGATGTTCTTCATTACATATAGAGGTTACAAGAGTGAATTCGTATCCATAAATAATATAGTTTTTGGTTTGGAAATCTTTTCCTGCGAAAAACATTTTGAACCGGAAATTCACAAAACAATTTCAATGGAAATCAATATGTCCGGCATTAATGCTTTTTCATCTTTCAAGTCTTTTATGGATCTCAATAAAAAAAAATTGCCATTTGTGATTATCTTAAATTATGAGTAATAATTTATATAATGTATGTCAAAATAAAAAACTTCGAAATTACACATTTCAAATTAATATTTTTTCCCTGTTTATAGATTAATAAATATAACTGAATTTTATACAAATGTTCAGAATTCTCTTCGAATAATTCTAGTGAATTAAGCGTCAAATATTTGATCTCTCTAAAGATGTCAATTTCACTAAGTTTTTAAGAATTTGCAATTTTAAGTTCGAAATTTAACAATTTCATGATCATTAATAGGGAAAAATAATTAAATTATAATGTTTATCTAACTTTTTAATATCTTTTATACATCAATTAAAAACCATCATTTAATCTTAAATTCAAATATCACATTAGCATGGTAACAACTAAGGAATCAATTCTAAATATCCTAAAATACCCCAACCTAACAATACTTCATTAGGATTTCCAACACTTTTCGACTATTTTGACAAACTGAAATAGCAATTCTACATTCAGAAGCAATTATATACTCTTAGAATTAACGCTCCTTTTGAATTTTGGAATAAATCATTTAAAAAAAAAGCACAATGAAAAAACTAATTATTTTTAATGGGTATTTTTAGGGAGGATATAAAGCTCGAATTAGACCAAACTTAAAAAAGAATCAAGACTAAACATACCTTTTGAAACAAACCAATTTTTTAGTTTCTAAATCTGTCGTTACTACTAGAGAATGTTTTTTATCAGATTGAAACATTGTTCTGGTATGAATTTTTACTCTACGTCAATGTGCACTTAGTGGTTAGTCCCTTAGCCATTAGTGATTTCAAATCAGCGGCTAAATGCTTTAATTAAGAGATAATAATGTTGATTGAGGCACTGAGCTCAAGAAGCATGGAACGTCTTAATAGTTTTACCACAAAGAAAGTTTTTTTCTAATCCCAGGAAAAGAAAACAGGTAACAAGAGTGAAATCAAAAGAAACCCTCGAGAAGGTTTCTTTTATTTTTCCTGCATACTTGACAGTTAATTCTTTTTTAGAACCCACATGGTTCTAACATCAATTCAAGAGTCCTATTGAATGATAAAATTAATATTATTATTATCAATTCATGAACCTCAATTATGAATTCTTAAAATTTATTAATTAAACGACTCAATGTTTTTAATGGAAACGCATATTAAATTGATAAAAAAAATTGAAATTGATAAAAACTTAAATAATGGATTCAATAAACTTCAGATTTAATGTTAAATAAAGTAAACGGTATTTTTCTGTTTAAGATAAAAAAAAAATATCAATGGCGTAATAAAAAATGCCTCTGAACTTATATGAGCTGCATTTCTCAAATGAGTCTAGATTTTCTTGAGGTTATTACTACAACAACTAAAACAATAAACAATTTTAAGTTCAGTGTTTGCAAAAATAAATTCGATAGAGCTCTCAGGTTTTTTTTTTGCACTTCAATTTCTGAGTAAATTTAAATATTTAAAATCTAAATATTATTTGAAACTTCTATTCCATGTTAAAGTTTCTCTGAAAATACAAATTAGGAAATGTTTTCAACACTTTTGAAAGCAAAATACTAACACTTTTTTTTTTTTTAATTTTTAGTTTTTCATATTCAGTTTTCTTTTGGTCTATCGTTTACAATTGGTAAGTTTGACTTCTATATATAATTTGTATACATAGGTTGATTTCTAAATATTTCTTCATATTTATAAGTTTGGATTTGATAATATCGGTTATCTTATGGTAGATCTTTCTCGTTGGCTAATCCCAAATTTTACAAAAAAGTGTCAAATAAACTAACAATTTAGTTTATTTGGTTGATTTTATTTACCGCATTTAACTACATTTTTCTTCTTTGTCGAAATTGTGTGATTCAAAGTTAAGCTTTTCTTTTCATTTCATTCTGAATTTCACAGAAATATATTACATTGCATAAAAATATTTTTTTTTTTAAAAATTACTTAGTTCTAAATCACACAATAAGAAACAGCTTTAAATAAGGTAATAACAGTTTATTTTTTATTCAATTTTTATTTTGATTTTGATTTTATGTTTAATCTTTTTAGACAGCAGTTCATTTAAAAACATGTTTTTAGTGCTACAATACATGACAAGAACAAAATGCTTATTAGAATCGAGAAAAGCCAATTAAAGGATTTAAAAAACTCCAAGCTGTTATTATATCGTAAATCTTAAGAAATGCAGTTTTAATGTTTTTAAAAACACATAACAGTTTGCATTGGAGGAAGTGAATATTCGAAAGAACACAAACACTAATAATACACTACTG
>BPLR01009681.1:0-27911 GCA_021605095.1 Caerostris extrusa | reverse complement strand
ACACTTCAAGATGGAGAAGGCATTTTACGGAAATTAGAAAAAAAAGGTCGCTATTTCATGTCGCTGCTCTGTTATTCTCGCCAGAGTTGGAGCTGGTCCTATTTAGAAATATGAAACAATTAGCTGTGGAAATGTGTCTTATTTTCGCATGGTGAGATGTTTAATTGTATCATATGACAGTTATGTATTAGTTGTATCATTGAGCTGTGCCCTTATATGGAGAGAAAGAAAAATACATATAGTGAATTATGAGCAATGTAAAAGCGCAATCTATACTTTTAAAAATTTTCTAAGCAGGAAAATAGTTTATTCAATAACGAAATATTTAGAAGGACTTTTTCGTCAATGTATAGATAATCACTGAACTTCATAAAAATTTATGTTTTCAAATATTAAGAACTAACAATTTACTGTCTATAATTTCCTTATTTGTACAAAAGAATCCAAGAATGCTTTGACACGATTTTATATGGCATGTTCAATTAGCCATATTATTTAGCCATGTTTTGCAAATTTTGTATAACCAGAGAGAAAATATGAAATATTTCAATGCAAATGCATTCCTTCTCAATGTAAATAATACAACTTTGACAAACTGATTTTATCGATATTGGGGGCAACACAGCGCCAAGTAATAATGTAGTGTAGTAGTAGTGGTACTAGTCGTATTAGACCGGGACCTACCGTTTAAAGTGGATTCCGAACACTACAAACATCCATTGCCTGAACACGAAACCCAGACACAGAGAACCAGAGTCACCTGACTGACTTCAGAACCAATATTTAATTATTACTTATTATTTTTTATTATCTTTAATACTAATAGGGTGTGTGAAATGTTTAAATTGATACTTTTACTAAAAACTTAGATTATATTCCAGAAAACAACTAATTGTTTCTTTAATACAGATTGCTCTCCGATAAACCAAAAATAGCAAAAACTTCATTTTTACCCATGAAGAATATCAAAAATTTTGCTAATTATAATGATTTTTCACCCTTAAAAAAAGAAGAATTAGAAAATAAAATAAAAGGTCAAAAACTATTGGTAAAGAGAAAGGTACTTAAGAAGGCAAACAGCAGAAGTTTGAAAATGATGCCAAACAAATTCAATTTCTGTGTGGGGGCCATGAAAGTGAGAATGCCTTTTATAAATAAATTTAAGCCCCTACACATGAACAAATCGCATCCGCTAAAAGTCGCCCGAGAAAAAAAATTTGAATAAATAAATAAATAAAATTCTTTTCTCCAATAAGTGTAAATGAGCTGTGAGAGGAACGCCCATTTCCTAAACGCTCCATTTGCATACCATACGATGAAAGTTTCTGTAAAACGCAGCTTGGAGGCATTGGCTGCAAAAATCTCGAAAGGAAGTTACGCGCGTTGATTCCAAATGGCGTTTCCTGCTCGTCTTATTTGCATGAGAGCGGCATCGTTACTGAAAACGACCCGAGAAGGCGAAAAAGTGGGATGAATATATATAAAAGAATAAAAAGTTCTCCTCGAACCTTTTTTTCATAACTCTGAGAGGGAATCCCGCTTTTGTAGAATGGCGGATTAAGAATCCATCCGCGCCGCTGTAAACCGAGCCTTTTCTTGCCCGCTGAGCTTCCATATCTTTTTTTAAAGTTCTTTTCATTATTTTTTTATTATCATTTTCGTTTTTGGCGGTAATGGAGGGATACGTGGATCGCATCAAATTGAAAAAAAGAAAAAAGAACGAGAGGTTTATCGAAGACGAGATTTATCGAGTTTGAAGTCATTACTTTGAACATTTAAGGAGGGAACTCGCTTTACTGTGTGAGTTTGATTCCATGAGTCTATTCTATTTATGCCCTGAAGGACTATCGTGAATGAAATTCTTGCAGAGTTAATTGCGGGAGGGAACGAAATATGTTTCACTCGAAATAATCTCCTTTTCTTGGAACTAAGGTACTTAAATTCCGTGCTTGTTATAAATTTAATCGTAAGAAGGCTCAGGTAAAGGTTTAGCCTTTTAAAAAGTTTTGACATCATTGGAAATTTCTCCGTTTTGAAAGTTCTTTAATCCTCTACTCTGTAGGGAAAAAAATATGAAAAATTTTTACATTTTAGTGAAAGGTTACTTAAAAATTTCTCGCATGCATAATCTCGATCCAAAAAGACATCAGCAATTAATGTGTGTGCCTTGATTTCGGAAACGCGTTTGTTTTTGTATTTCGAAAACAGCGGTTTCATAACTAATACATATAAATTTACTCTTGTTAAAAATTTCATCTATGGCTGTTGACAGTCTGTACTGAAATTGATTTATGCAGATCCAGCTTCTTCATGTTTCAATCTAATCTAGTGCAGAAGAATCAGTATACTTTGCTAGTAAGGAAAAATTGACGAAAGTTTCATAGCGTCTTACAACAAATCCTTCCGAAGAATTACTATAAAAATGTTGTTATTAATATGTTTTTTAAAAATGCATGATTGAAAATAATGAAATCACAAGTAAAATGCTATTATTTTGTCGTATTTGAAATTTTTAAAAATGGAGTAGGTTGTAGCTATTATCTGTATTAGCTAGAAGATAGAATTATTAGAACAGTATAGCTGTTAAGTTTAGGAGATTTAGAAAGATTAGAAGATTTAGAAGAAAACATTATATTAAAACTTGGTTAAATCTTCCTTTAATGGTGATGCAAACTCGTATATGTTTATATAAAAAGTAATAAGGTTCCTTATCTCATTCTGCAATACGTTCCGCCTGGTATTCTTTAATCATTATGTTACATCTGCGGTATTTAAATGTACCCAAATCGGACCCATGCATGTTCAGTTGACGTATGGTCTAGAGTGACAATCTATGACACCATTAAAGACATGTATGGCTAAAGTAGAATATTATTAGAAAAATACGAGCTGTATGAATCTTGAATTTTGTCATTGTAAAATGGTTCTTAGGCAATTTTTAACGAAGTGTAATTAAAACAGCCGTATTATAAGCAGTCGTCAACATATTTTATCATTTTTTTCTCACGGAAGATTTACATTTCTTTGTCTTGGGAATGAAATGCCTATATTCTTTGAAGATTATAAAACAACAACCCATCACTAATATTTGACAGCACACAAACAGTGTTGTTATATTACAAGCAATTAGTTTTTTGTACTAATGAGAACAACTTGTCACTCAAATCTGATAACAGATATTCATTGCCATGTATAATAAGACTCAAATTAATGATTGTCTGTGCTACCTTCACAGGTCGAAATAATTACAAAAGAAATATGGACTATACAATGTATTATTCATCGTGATTATTGATTGATCATGAGCTGAGAAATGTCTATTCCAATAAGAAGTGAGGGAAGCTGACTGATTTTCTAAAAAGAAGATTTTTAGAGAAGAAAGGAGAGAGTTCTGTGACGGGTCGACGAGATGTGTTGTTTTTCTTTTTTTTTCTCTCTGAGGTGACTGAATAGGCCAAAGTTTCTAAAAGTTTCAATGTGAGCCCCTTGTGATTTCGTAAATCAAGCCGTTGGATAATTTAGGGTCATCCGCAGACCAGGCAATTAGATTTGGCGTAAACTCGAGAACTCTTAAAATTACTGTCCTTGCAGCGAACTGCACTTGTGATTTAATCGTCCACTGGTAATAAAATTTATATTTTTAATTTTCATTTCTTCGCATAATAACCCAAAGTTCTGTAATCTGTATAATACTTGTAAATAAAAAAATTAAAGTGTTTCCATGAACCTGAAAGTGGCAATCCTTTGAAGTCGTTATAGGTCTATATAGGCCGAGACGTTACAATATCGTTTAGTGACAAGTTCGCTAAGCAACGTTATCGAAGAGCAGCCCTACTATAAAAAAAGTTGCACCTCACAACGTAATTACAGAGATAATGGCTGTGCCTCTGTAAAAACAAATGTTGATTCTAATTGTAAGCGCTGGCTAATAGTTAATCTGCTCCAATACTGGAGAAGAATTCATCGCTGAACCAGGATGATCGTATATGGCAATAAAATCCATACGCTAATCCAATGGTTAATTTGCTCCAATACTGAAGTAGGATTCGTCGCTGAACCATGCTTATCGTCTATGCCACTATTCTGTATGCTGATGTTTGAGGTTAAAGCAGAAATTGCTTAGATGTTGCTGATCAATTGAAGGCTAACCCTAATCCATCAGAGAACTGACACTGTGTAAGATACCACAGCTCGAAGGGAAGAAGCTTAAGTAAGTTGGAAGGTGAACAAGAATACCTTTGGAACAATTTGGGGCTGTGGCATAGTCAACTGATTAAGCGTCGTACGGCCACCCGAAGCCTATATTCTGCCTTGCATCATGATTATTACTACTACTACTACTACACCACACCACATCACTGTGCCTAGAGCTGAGTTGCCCCTATATAGTTTGGGAATAATGTGGGCGAGAAGAATGATTGGGCTCCGTGACGCTTTATGGTCATATGAGACCTGGACGTACGGTTTAAAGTGGATTCCGAACTACTACAAACATCCATGGGGATTCGAACCCGAAACCTGTGGTACCGAGCACCAGTTCATTAGTCACTCGGCCATCAGGTCCCCTGAATCATGATTACATTGTTGACAACACTAAAGTGTCTTTACCCTGCCTAGTGTTTGATATAATAACTTTTACGTACCCGACAATATCCGCCAGTTTTTTTTTTTTTTTTTTTTTTTTTTTTTTGGTAACATTATATCGGTATGAAAAATTGTGTCTCCATAAAACTGCAATGGAGACATAAAAAAAAAAAATAAAACGTCCAGAATTGATGGCCGTTTTATACGTAGCTATTTGCACAATAGAAATGCACGCAGTGATCGAAGTTAGCAGACATTATCAGTGCAATATTAATCATTTTTACAGTTGGTAAACAGGAATATGCATGCAAAAATTATAAATAAACAAACTAATTTTTCAAAATTGCAGGGATATTTTTTTTCATGAAATCACAGTTTTTTATGAAAATTGTTAGTTACAAAAAAATTGTTTGTCCCATTATTATTGAACTATTCATGAACAAAGTTTATAAAACGAAGAAAAAATGTTGAGTTTCATTAAAGAAAATTTAATTAAAAATATTCATTTGATGTCGACAGCAAGTCAGTGAGACAAAATTTAATTAAATAGTATTTAATTTAATTTTTATTCTACTTTAACTTCCATTTTTCTTAATTAAATTTACCAAAGTAAAAAAAAAATATCTATCCTCTTAATTTAGCTTAATTTCATTTTACAGATTAAGGAAATATTAAGTTAATCAACAAAAAAAATAAACTTAACTATTAAATTCCAAAAATTCTCAGAAATTTTATTATAGTTCATTTAAACGCTGAGTAAATGTAAATATATATTTTCCATTATTCTTTGATTTTATATTTTCCTAAAAATGAAAAATAATTTATTGCATTTTTAATATATTTTTCTGGGGGAATTCTTCATTTTCATTGCCTGCTTTTAAGCCAAAAAAATCAATGAGTTAAAAATTTAATAATATAAAAATTCTTTTAAATATTCCTAAGAACAAATAGCTTACCAAAATCATTTTTTGCATAAAACCTCAAAAGAATTAATTAACTGGTTA
Organism: Caerostris extrusa; assembly: GCA_021605095.1. Taxonomy (NCBI): domain Eukaryota; kingdom Metazoa; phylum Arthropoda; class Arachnida; order Araneae; family Araneidae; genus Caerostris; species Caerostris extrusa. The sequence goes on along the minus strand of BPLR01009681.1, from coordinate 22,323 downwards.
TTTGAACTGGAGCATGCAGGAATAAAATAAAATTTAATTTAAAACCCTAAAAACTTATGGTGCAAACATGGATTAAAATAAATATATCGTGAAATTAATTTATCTACACTAGTCAGGATTTCAAAGAAATGCGCATATTAAAGGATCAACTCTTTTGAACTTTTTCTTCACAATTCGCGAAAATTTAATTTTAATCTTGCTCAGTAGCTTGTTTGTAGTTGTAATGTAAATTCTAAAAAAAAAAAAAAAAAAAAAAAAAATCATCTATCAAAAAATCTTTATCTTTTATGCTATTCATATATATGCACAGGGTGTAGAAAAATTAATGCGACTTTAAAATTCAATAGAGCCTATAAGATAGCACAGTATTACTGTTTGTGCATTTAACAGCAACACATATATTTTTTATTTGTAATGAAAGGAATTATATGTATATACATATAAGCTCATAGTTTTCAAAACGCATACAACGAACTTATATCTACCGAAGCTCTATTTATATAGGGTGGGGCTGTGGTGTCTAGGGGTGATTTTCAACAAAATGAAGAAACAGGGTGTTTCTTTTAAGGCTACCAGTCATTTAATAAGCTCCTTATTAACAATGTATACTATTTACATTGATTAATTCTGTTTTACATTTCTCATTCTCTCGCTGCGTACCGCAGCTATCCCGTCTGCCGCCAGACTCGCTCTTATCACGTCGCCTGCCACCTTGTCTCTCCTCTCATCTACGGGGAACTCTCCTCCTGGATGAGTTCAAAGTTGAATGCTCCCCACATGGAAAACAATCTCTGTCCAAGACACACAAACCGCCAAACCGCCGAAACCAAAATGTGCCGCCGCCTTATGTATAGCAGGTAAACAAATCCTACACGCATATATATATATATATACATATATATATATATATATATACATATATATATATATATATGATGCCCGTTTCTCCTTCTTCAAGTATCTTCAGTTCAAATTTGAATTCATTGTCACGAACGGTTCTTTTTTACATCCTTTTTGAAAGTGGAACTTTAATTATAATCACCCTATATATATATATATATATATATATATATATATATATATATATATATATATATATATATATATATATATATATATATATATATATGTATATATATATATATATATATATATATATATATATATATATATATATATATATATATATATATATATATATATATATATATATATATATATATGTATGTATGTATGTGTACACTGGGATCCAAAAGCATAAATCGTAAAATGCGAAAAACATGGAATAAATATTCGTAAAAATTATTCCAAATTTCTTGCGGATATTAATTGAGTGAAGAAGAAACATTGGGTTTATGCAAACTTTTCAGTCGACTACGTCCTGCGCGAAACACCTGCGCATGTCGGAACGCAGAGAAACCGATTCACGCAGCATAGGCAGTTCAGACAAGTTTCGTGCAACTGCTGTGCGAAGGAACGTTGAAACCATCAAACAAGGTGAATGATGGCACAAAGATGTCAATTGGACATGTTTGCGAAAGGAAGAATCGTTGGAATGCTGGATTCCGGACGATCACAAACCGAAGTGTCTCGAATTTTGAATGTGGACCAGTCTGTGATCTCAAGACTGTGGCAGAGGTTTAAAAGAACCGGAGATGTTACCCGCCAACCAGTATCAGGTCGACCAAGAGTCACAACCCCTAGCCAAGACCGATATCTGGTAATAAGTGCGCCACGTCAGAGGGGCAGTACTGCCAGAGGACTGGGTTCGGCGCTCACAGACGCCACAGGAATACGAATTTCGAGACAAACTGTTTACAGGAGACTCAATCATGCAGGCCTGTATGCCAGAAGACCAGCAATTTGCATTCCCCTCACGTCTGCGCATAAACGCGCTCGTTTGAACTGGAGTTTGAAACATCAACAATGGAGTGTGGGAGAGTGGGCCAATGTGATGTTCAGTGACGAGTCCCGGTTTAGTCTGATTTTCGTCGGGTAACGATATGGAGAGAACGTGGAATACGTTTTGAACCAAGAAACATAACGGAAAGACATCCTTTTCCATCAAGGGAAGTAATGGTATGAGCAGGCATCATGATGGACGGCCACACAGACTCCATTTCTTTGACACGGGGTCTGTGACTGGTCAAAGATACAGAGACGAAGTTCTTGAGCCTTATGTTCGCTTGTTTCGAGGTGCTGTCGGTCCTGACTTCCTATTCATGGATGATAATGCGCCATGTCACCGATCGGTGCTGGTTGATGACTTCCTTGAAACGGAAAACATCCAGCGCATGTCGTGGCCAGCGAACTCCCTGATTTAAATCCTATCGAGCATGTATGGGATATGCTCGGGAGACAAATTGCAGCCCTTTCGCACCCACCAAGCTCCGTTACAGAACTGAAGAGAGCTCTCAAGAAGCTTGTAACCGTTTGAGCCCACAACTCATTCATCATCTCATAGCAAGTATGGTAAATCGCTGTGCAGCGTGCCTGGCTGTCAGAGGTGACCACACGCCTTATTAAACTGCAGCATCAGTATTTTATTTAATGTTTTCTTTCATTTTTTTCTTTAAAGTGTGAACCCTTGCTATGCTCAGTTTTCTTTCAAACTGCTACTTTGGATAATAGAATTAATTATTATCGTTCTTTTGATTTGCTTTCTTATTTTATAACCATTTTACACTCGCATATCACGTTTCCCGCTATTCTGATTTACAGTTCCTTTTTTATTCACAATTATCAATTATGCTTAACTTTTGGACACCAGTGTATATATGTATGTATGTAAGGTATATAGATAGACATATTGTCTTATTTAATACAGACCCCTTCATTCCAAAATTCTACCTTTAATCTCACTGAATGGAATGGCATGCCAGTGACATTCCAGTAAAGTGTTAGGGTTAGTGGCAAACGACCGACGCTCCCAGAAACAATCAGGAAAGGGAACAAGAAACACGGGTGCAGTTAGCCGAGGGGATAGTAGGTATTCCCACCTTAACCCAACCATCTGCTGAATCGGAAAGGACCGAACTCGGCAATAACATTTTGATGCCTTCTGAGAGTTGGGAATTGCGTTTCTTCCCTCCTCGGCTCCCCAGCGTGCTTTCCAACACCTGCGGTGTCATTGCGAGGGAGACGTCTGTCCCGATGAGTCACTAAAATATCTTCACCCCCCCACCCCCTCCGATATTGCATCACAAACAATTGGAAGTCAGCGATTGGACCGATAAATCGGCTTGTCGATGCGGCGGATTGCGTTCATTGGATCTCTGATATGTTTTCGAGTCGGTGCGGATAAAAAAATATCTTCTCTTTTTCCTGATAGAACTAGAAGATCAGATAAAACATAGGCTTTTTTCTTCTTTGTGTTGGAAGAAATATTTTGATATAAAAAAGAAATATAATACGAAGAAAAAAATTTAATATTTTTGACGTAGAATACGCTATTTTTCTACGAGAACATTTTTGGCATTTTGAAAGCATTTAGTGCTTAGTTTCATCACACGTGCAGTATATTAAATTTACATTACAGAAAATATTATCTAATTTTAAACATACTTATTTCGATAAAATCAGATAAAACATATACTTTTTTCTTTTCTATGTTGAAATAAATATTTTTGCGATATATCCATTATAAGGAAAAATGTAATAAGAATTTCTACTTCTGAATATGTTATTTTAACTACGAATTACAAATAATTTTTTTTAAATATTTTTGAAATATTTAGTGCTAGGTTTCATCACATGAACAGTACATTAAATTAACGTTAAAGAAAATATTATCTAATTTTAAACATACTTATTTCGATTTAAAAAAAAAAAAAAAAAAGAAGAAGCGAAAATAATTTGTTGAATTAATAATATAAGTAAAACCAAATTTCTAATATTTTTTCTAATGCAGCTGCTACATACTTAAACAGTTATTTTTACGCCATGAGCAAGGACTCCACCGACATTACCCATTTAGTACTATCCGGGGGGGAGGGGGGCACGTGTAACTTGAAGATATACTACGGACGCGAGTAATACTACCTCCGCAACGCTCTACCCACGGTCATGTTAGATCAGGATCTATGGTCTAGTATGGTCCCTCCATACTGCCTGAAATTCTTCTCTCGACTGTTGTACTCTCTGGAACTCTTACATCGCACACTCCCTTTTCTCTTTCCCCATCTCCCATTATCGGCGAAAAAGAAAACATGCAAAGTTCAAACACTAACTTGAAGAACTTGTGTAACTTGAAGATATACTACGGACGCGAGTAATACTATCCGCAACGCTCTACGGTCATGTTAAATCAGGATCTATGGTCTAAAGTGGATTCCGAACCACTACAAACATCCATGGCACAGCCTGGACTCAACCCGAAACTCGAGCGCCTGAGAGCTACCCACTCGGCCATAAGGCCCTATCAAATTTCCAATATTAAAATGCACATTACAAATTTGTGCACTCAAACTATTCAGAGCATAAACAGTAAAGTTTAAATCGAAAGATGATTTCATTTTTAAATGCATCATAACTTTAAATTTAATTTTTTTAAAGTTAACTTTTTATTATTCATTTAATATTACTTATCTACTTTTCATAAACAATTGAATACATAGAGAAATTTGAATATATGTCATTACGGTCACGCAAATTTTGATTAAGTTTTCATAATTTCTACAATAATTAATCTCCAAAAAAAACGAAAGAAAAAAACATTTTGGGGAGTAATTATTTAAGGTTTATTGATATAAAATGTTCTCAATTTTTAAAAAATTTTATTTTTATTTAAAACAAGAAATATAAAAAAAAAAAATTTAAGTCAATTCCTACTTTTTTTTTTTCACTCTATTGCAGAAAGTCTTTTATGAATAATTTTCATTCCTTTTAAGTTTATCTGGCGCCATCTATTGGTAGATATAAACAACTTAAATCTAAAAAAAAAATAAAATTAATTCATTAAATTTAATGACTGAATTAATATTTGAAAAACTATATTAACATCCAGTGTCATCTACTACAAGTTAAAAAAAAAAAAAAAAAAAAACGTATTTGAACTTGAGTGGATGAATAAAAAGTATTTCATGAACGATTGAAAATTTGAACAAGATATATATAGGGAGAGTGTGAGCTAATAGAAGGAATTGAAAAAAAAAACCACTAGAATTATCAAGGAATCTGAATCCAAAAAGTCCGATTAAACATCCAAGTTATTTTAGAATTAGGAAAATTATTTTGATGCCAAATAAAAAAGTGTGCAATTAAAATGAGTTCATTTAAAATATCGTATGGGGACAATGGTGTAAAAAGATGTGACTAATTCTCGGTGTCCTGCAGGGGAGGGCCCATGAGTATCTACTCGTGGATGGAGGGAATGGACGAGCACTTGTAAAAGTTAGCTCGTTTTATTGTGATGGTTCACCCATAGGTATGAGTCTAACTTGGTTCCGCATCGCTGAAGAAGAAGGGCAGTGAGTTCCGGGACGACTTTTTTAGAGAGAACTACCCTACATTTGCGTATCGTATGGGAGAACACCCACAAAACTACCACCAGGTACTCCGACTCCCGAAGCAGGGCTGAATATTACAAACGCCATCCCCGTTTTTTGAAACAATGACTACAACAAACAACCAGCTTATTGAACCTCAACCCTAATGCTTATCAGCTGCGCACATTGCCACTGAGCCGCGAGATGGGCGATTTACCTAATTAAGCATTAACCAAAATTCACAGTAATTCTCAATTTTTGTACTCATTTTTTTTTTTTTTAAATTATCTCAATAATCCATTTTCACGTCCTTATTTGCTTGTCTCCCTAACCCCGACATTTCGAATTTGCAAATTCTGGAGGTGTTATTATGCATCTGAAGATGTGTTCTCCAGTGGAAGTGGAGGAGGAACTCAACACAATTCTTCTGTAAAAAAATTTCCGAAAACCATAAAATGGAGAAACCCGTGAAAATTAAGTAATACATTTTAATACACACGCCTAAACATACCTTTCGACGCATACAATTTGAGCAATTAAAATATATATTATTATTGTTAGTAAATGAATGATTCTGACTGAATTAATGTGTAAGTTATCCAGTCAAAAGAAAATGGATTATCCATCCAAAAAGAAAATTTAAATAGTTTCAGAAAACTTGTTTAGTAATGTATATTTAAGATTTATTGTATTAGTTGAAAATTTCGACATTAAAACATTATGGAAAAGGCTTATACATTAAAACCAAGAACATTTCTTATTCCAAACATATTGAACGACGAATACTCTTAGGCACAATTTATAAGTAGTTAGGGCCAAATACGGGTGTGGTCTTGATTCAATGCTGTTCACGGATATGAATTAAATTATTTCTCAAAATAATGACGCGATGTTTAGGTGCCATGTTTATTAAAGTTTATTAAGATAGCATTGCACAAATGCAAAACATAACACAGTTATTTACAGAATCATTTTAAAAGCAGTTTGTGTTAAGCCAGTTCATTCTTTTTGCACCCTCCATACTGCCTGAAATTCTTCTCTCGACTGTTGTACTCTCTGGAACTCTTCACTCCACATCGCACATTCCCTTTTCTCTTTCCCCATCTCCCATTATCGGCGAAAAAGAAAACATGCAAAGTTCAAACACTAACGTAAGGGTCAATCCGTTTTGAAAAGGAGACATCTATCAACTTTGAGCTCTTCTCCGTTACCTAAATTTTATTTTTGGGAAGATACGCTGGATCTTTACTATTTACAAATATTCTTTAAATAATTTTTGGTTACAACTTTTTTTTCGCGAATGAAAAAAATAGAATTATTAAACATGAATAATTATTAAAATAAGAATAATATAAATTATTAATGCGGTATAATTAAAATCATTATATTAATTATTTAAAAAAGACATACGAATGCATTAAAAAGCAGGATAGGATTCTAATCTAATTCATGTTAATAAGACAGCCAATATTTGCCAGCAAACTTACTCCTAGAGAAAGAAAAGTTGATATTTAATTTGTTTTCAATGATTGATTGCAGTAGCTGATACAAAAAAAGAAATTACCACTAAAACAGCAGCTCACGTTAATTATAACGATTTAACCAATGCGAACTCCTACGTTTTCAATTTTAGGAAGGTGCGTGCCTTTGTACTCTATCTGCCAATTATTGATTTTGGAGAACTTACGATACAATTAATGTCAGAAGAAAAATAATGTTTTGGCTTAAAGGAAAGTTTTTGACAGAATTATAATATATAGCTAATCAGATTTAAAAACATACTGAGAAGACGCAATTAAAAATAGTATAAACTTAAGGAATAAGAATAAAATAATATTATACATTCAATCGCCAAAAATAAATTTTTGCTTTTGAACTAATTTTAATAAACCTTCCTTGAACAGGTGGTATAACAAACCATTATAGCAAATATTTCTCTTCTTTCATAAATTTTATTTCAGAAATAAAATATGCAGCTTTAAAAAGAAATCATGAAAATAAATTATTCCGAATATTATCTTACAGTAATATACTTTAAGTAAGCAGTAGTATATTGTAATTTCTAAAGGCGAAAGAGGAAGATAATGACATAATACGAACTGACAGTCACCGATTTAATCGAAATTTGTAACCGTGGTTCCACCTAAGCAACCACTTTTCATCCTACGCACTGCAGGAGCGCCCCTTGAGGAGTTCAGAAAAATCGTCAGTTGGCATCGAGACTCTCACCCGAAAGGACGCACGGCAAAATAGGCGCTGCCGTTAGTTATGAGCTCTCATCCCGAGAGCTAGAAATGGAATCCTTCCACAAATGTATAATTAGATATTTTAAATGAGTTAAATATTAGCCCTTAATAGCTTTCATAATTATCATTAGATCTTCACGTAAGTTGTATGGTTAGAAATATTTCATGGTTATTAAGAAAAAAAGCTAGACAAATTTACTTGATTTCATTGAAAAACATTTGTAAACAAAAATAATTCAAATTGCTTATTTAAATACTAATAATTCTCCAGCTTTATTATTTTATCGCGATTAAAAATAAAAACTTTAAATTTTCTAAGCCAATGGCATCAAATATCTAACAATGACGATAGCTATTTGTCTTTCAACTTTACCAAATTAACTAATAAGTTTAAATTCAAAGCAACTTTAAGTATTGGCTATTTAAATTCAGTTACACCAACCAACAAGAGTTGTCGGAAATAAAGAAAAGGCGTTTTTTTTATTGCTACTTGACGAAAGTGAAAGGATTTTTTTTTTTTTTTTTGTATGATTGCAATTGAATAAAAACAGTTTGAAATAAAAGTTATAAGAAATTTAATGAAACGATTTTTTTTTAAAAAACTTTTTGAGAAAAGAATTATATAAAAGATTAATTATTTACCATTTTTTTTACTAAGATAAATTTTAACGTTCAATTAAAAATAATTTAAATAAGTAAATTGTGTTAAGTGGAATAAATAAACCGTTAAATTGGATTAAAATAAAAGAATTTAATAGTAATATTTCAAATTATCATATAATTATAAATTCGTGCCTTTTTTAAATGATTTATTATGATTTCAAATTAATTCACTTTTTCTATGAACTCATTATTTTAATAATGAATGAATATTATAAAAACATTCTCTCATACAAATTCTACAATTATTTTATAAATAAACTTTTCCTTCTGCAATAACGAGCCAATTATTACCCTTAAAATCATGGGTATTGTTTTGAGGAGAGGTTTTTTGCATCCTTGACCACTTTCAATTTATGTTTTCTTGAGCTTCCTGATACAAATTTTAAAAAAATTTTCACGAGTCATTTTATATATAATATTTGTTTAAATTCCTTTCATGAGCTAATAATTATATAATATAATAATGTAGAATTGTTTAAAAGATTCGTCTGGTGAAAATGAGATTTTTTAAGAAAAGAGAATTGTTTGGAATTCTATATATTTTTATTTTTTAAGATTGTTATGACTTTTGTTCTTACATTATATTCTAAATTTTGTGGGTAACCTGTATTTCGGTCCAGCCGATTAATTACTTATTTTTCCAAATATTCTTATAAAATTTTAAATATTAAAATTTCAGTGTGCAATTTTTACACAGAAATACTGCAATTCAAATTATCCAAATTTAATATAATTAATAATAACTACTAACTTCTTACTACTTTTTGCTAATTTTTCACATTATTCTAATATTCATAAAGAAGATTAACGTTTCTGACATCTTGAAATAGTGAATTTCAGATAAGAATGAAGAGCATAGGTCTTCTAAGACTGAACACACTAGTAGTATTGAATCTTTAGAACTGAGAGCAAAATATACTACACAACATATTTAGTAACAATTTTGAACATTACTCCTATTGTAATTTTCAATTAAGGCGTATTTCCAGAGAAATTTAAATCGGTAGACACTCTGGGATTTAATTCCAGAACTGGCCATTGTTTTGATTTGATTTTCGACACCAACATGCTAAAATAGTATTTAATGTCAATTTACTTTAAAATTCCTCATGTATCTATTTTTGCTTTGAAATGAAAGCTAGTATCTAAAAAGAAATTGTTCTTAAAATATTTAATGTCTCAGTTGTACACAGCAGTAAATATCTCATACACCTGTTTAATTGAAGCTAAGATGCTCATCAACAGTTGTACACATATATTACCAAATTCTATCTCTAATCAGTTTTTGCTGAATGTTTATAAAAACAGGGGAGCTTTCTGAGTGATTTATTCTAATATCTAAGACTATTTTACAACTGAATGCAATGAAACATATCAAATGAAGAGATTGTCTCTTTATATTTCAAATAAACACAATATTAATAAGTTTATCATGAAACTCATGCAAGTAAAAGAATGTGTTAATTTATTTTTATAAAAATATATATATAAGAAATGAAAAAATAATATAAAAATATATTTTCAGAAACCTAAATCTAATAACTGGCATTAGTTTGATACAATGGCTGTGCTTTAATAACTTATATTTTTAATACAAATTTTCTAAATTGCCATTAAAAATAGGTTAACTAAAATTCTTGTAAGTCAAAAGGCTAAATGACGGTTATTTTACACCAAAGCATTATCAAGCAACAAGCATAATGAATCTTAAACCATATTTTTCTTTTGAAATATGAAATCCTTAATGCATTATGAAAGATTTTATAAAAAATTGCTTTACTCTCATATCTGACTTTAATAATCTGCATTATTGAATATTAAGAACATTTTCTTATTCAATAATATAAATATACCAAAATACAAACAATCCTTGATAAACATAGTTTCCAACATTGCAGCTATCCAGAATAATTTGGGTTGCTATTTTTTAAACGTCGAAATAATAAAAAGTGAAATCGAAATTTTTTTTTTTTTTGCCTATTTGATTTTAAATCAATTCAAAGAGAAAAATCATCAGAAATTGAACTTTTAGAATTGGGTTTATCCAGCAGTACTATTTTCTTTTCATACCAAATGTGAAAACTATTTAAAACTAGAAAGAAAAATTTAACAAAAGTATGAATGAAGTAAATGACAGATCTGAAAATTTGAAAGATGATGTATCAAAAAATTTAAAAATACACTATATACAAATATATCAACATTCTTTATCCATAATCTTTCTATATACTTAGTTCACAATGTTTACAATTGTATGAAATAATTTCTTATCTTGCATAATTTATATTTTAAAAATATTTTAAATACATAATTAAACCTGTCATCTAACAGGAAGAAATAAACAAATTTTTAAAGGTATTGAATCTTTAAAACAAAGGATTTATTTTTAATTTTTTCAAAATAAAACACTTTTCCATTAGAATAATTTCTCACAACACATTCAACACATTTCGTTTTTAAAAAGCAAAAACAGCACTAAGAAGTTCGAGATAGCAAGTTTCTTCTGTAGCAAGGTTAAGCAGTACATTTTGTTCTGCAATTTTTATTTTTAGAACGAAACTTAACATTTTCATGATCACATCTTATATTAGATGCAACAATAAGAAAGAGTTATTTTCTTAATACTTTGTGTAATAGTGTGTGTGTGTGTGTAGCACTTATTCAATTAATACATTTCAAAGTAAGGCAAAATATTTATTACTCAGTGAAAGATACATAATATAGATTAAGGAACTAATTTTATTGGATTTTTTAAAAAAAACTATATGAAAAAAAAAAAGAATTGGTTTAACAGCTAAATGCATTCAAAAGACAAACAATACATTTATGAAGCCTATTAAACAGAAGTCCTCATGCTATTTCCTTTCATGATTTATAAAATTCAAATACATGTATATGAATGGGTTATCCTAAGTATCTCCATATTATTGTTCTGTACACTAAAACAAAAATATTATGATGTTAGTTTTGTGCACAGTAAATGAAAAACATTCTAAAACAAACTTTCAAAAACCAACAGGGAAATATTTATATGTATAAAATGCATCATAAAAAATTACAATTAATATGCTTATAAATAGGCACTATGTATTACACATATTAAATACAAAAATTAGAAAACTTGACATCTAAATTTTTTATAATAGTAAATACTAAAATATTACACCTATGAATTCCATTCTTGACCCATTGGATGTTAATGTTAAATGCTATTTGAAACAACATCTTAAGTGTAATAAACAATCTAGTATAGAAATAGTAGCCATATATTTGTACTAATATATATCTTCCTTATATTATTTATTAAATGACTTCTAAATTTCATTGAAATACAAAATGGAATGTGGTAATTATATATAATACATATTAGAAGATGCTAGCAAACCAAACTTTTATCTTTGTAATTGCCTTGCAAGCATTTTAATATTTTTCAAGAATGCAATGTCGACCAAAAACTTGACATCACTTCAGCAATAATCAAAATTTTAAACTCTGTGTAATGACTTTAATATTAGTCAGGGGTAGGGAATGACTCAAAAATTTCCGCCTCCCTACTCATGATTTGGATTTTATGTCAACTCAGCGTCTTTCTCATAATTTTATGTACTAAACTTTACTACAGAATTTATGAAATAAATTCAATCAGTTTTATTGAACTCATATCAATAAAAGCAATTTTTGCACAACAAAGTATTTTTTTGCAACTTTTAAGTAAGTGCAAATATTAAACCTTTAAAAAGATATTCTTGTACTTTCAATAAACTTACAAAAATATGTTAGTACTGTTATTTTTATAGGATATATGTAAGACAGGCAACAGGAAACTGTATAATTTAAGCATAAAGATGTCATATTTGTAATACATTAATATAACATCTTTGCTATATTAATTGTTTCTTCTAAATACAATAGCTTCTACTAAGATCATCTTTCATTTGTTGATCCAAGACAAAAAATTCAATCACATTTGCAATTGTAGCTGCAACTAGTCACTCATAGAATTTTTTTTTTTTTTTATATAATCACCCTGTCAATCACATTTTAATGTATAGACTTTTCTCATTTCAATTTTCTTTTTCACATAGTTTAATAATTGTTTTACTTGATAAACAAAAATTTAACTTGAAATGTTTATGAAGACAAGATAGGCAATTGGATGACAATGAAAAATTACTACAATGAATGTTTATTTTGCAATTTTAGTGAAGACAGTTAAAAAATAATTTTTATTAAGACATGCATTATTTGTAAATGTGGTATTTGTATGTTTCAGCATTTTAAAAGTTATTCAATACTTAAAATGAAGTAATTACAAATCATGATTGATACTTCTGAACAATTTAGTATAGATAAATATTTTCAAAAATAACTTTAAAAAAAACCCTATGGGCATCAGTATTACTAATGGATATTTGGAAATGACTAAATTACACTCAAGTGTTTAATAATATAAAAGCAATTTATGGAAAATCTGATAAAACAAAATGTAGCAGAACAGATTCTAATTAAATTTTTGACATTTAATTAACCTAAAAATATAGAAAGATAATCACACCAGTGCATTAATTATTATAAATGCATTAATAACAGAAATATTAAAGGTAATTGCAAGAAATAAGATTAACAAAACATTTACTTAAAGCAGACATACCAACTTTCATATGACCCTGCCAGGAGCAGGAATGCCAATTGTTACAGATTGACAGAAGTTTTTCAGAAAACAAGAAAAATTTATTCACGTAGCTATCATGGGGGGAATACATTTACATTCTTTTTTAGCTAACTTTAGGATCAGTCATCGATTTAATCCAATCATCATAGACACATTGTCAGAATAAAATGTTATGTAGTTTTGCCCAAGATATTTTAAATTTTTCAAATTATGCAATTAGCAATTTAATGTTTTTGTCTGAGATTTTCTACTAAACTTTAGAAATGAGAGCATCATATTAAATATTTTTTTCAAACATAATCCAAGTAGGAGATTAAAAATGGAAATTTTTTTTTTTCACTATTTACAGAATTGTCTGTTGATTGAGTGAATTTCAAACATTTTAATACTTCTGTAATTCCTTCTGCCAATGATTTTGAAAAGCTTTTGATTGCTGTAGTCTACACAGCAGTATTTTGATACAATATTTTTAATCTGGAAACATTTAATAGAAAAAAAGGTGCCTTGGAAATTGCTATAGACAATGAACAGTTGTATTCCACTGAAAAGGTAATTATCGCTTCCACTTTAATCCCAAACATGCTGATTAAACTTGTGCTTTTCCATGTATCAAGCATATTCCACCAATAATTATCTTTGTTACTGTGTGCATTATTAATGTTGCTATTGCAAACCAAATAATAAAGAATGTTATTTATAAGAACTGACCAAAATGTTCTACATTACTGTTTATACTGTTGCTGATAACCGTTGCTTAGGCTTGTATACTGTAGTGTATTAAACCATACTTCAGAGAGCACTACCACAAAAAGGAGGATTTTTAATTATACTTGGAACAATATATATCATTTGATTATGTATAATATATATTACAGGTAAGTAAACAAGCAAAATCTGGCACTCCAATTCCTGAGAATGAATTTTATACTGTACAATTCCGTTCAAAAATTATCATTAGAGTTCATTTTTTGCTGTAGTTATCGCTTAAAATTCTCACCAATTTAGCTAAAAATTCTTTCTGGAGAACTTTTAGGGAAATGGCTGTACAAGATTTTAGGAAAACAACCACACAAAAGAGTTACAATCATCTTGATTGTAGGTAACAAAAAATTTTAGAACCACATGTCAGATTTTCAGGACTGCACAAGAAAGCGAATTAGATACCAACCCCATCTTTTCAACAAATTAGTAATACAAAATTTGTCAAAGAAAACTATTTAGATTTACTATATATTTTAATCATGTAATGCATTAATATATGTTTTCAAACTTTTTGTTTGGAGAGAAAAATAGAATATTTTTACAAGGATAATTTCAGTATATATAATTTATAGTATCCAGATAATTTATTCTGTAACAAGAAATTTTCATAATAGGCCATTATGCAAAAAGAGCCAGTTATTAGAATACAGTTAGAACTATCAAGTAAAATCACTTCAAAATAGGAAACAGTACCCTGAATGCAATGAGTTTCATGTATTGATAAGGAGGAGAGGATTAAGGCGATCGCATCACTTCATTTAGACACACCCCATAAAGAGAAAATATGCTATGGGTGGAATTTAGATCGAAGGCAGATTTTAAGAAAGCAACTTTAGAGTACATGGCACAATGTTTCTACTTAAAAATAAATTGCTACTAGTAATACTACTACTTTAAAAAAAAAAAGTTAAAGTAATTTATTTGTTTTCTTTTACCCTTCCATAACCAGCTAAAAACAAATATTTTATAAAATTTAATTAATGTTTATAGACTAAAATGCCCACAGCAATATGACAGTTTTTTATTGTTTTTAGAAGAAACTCTGCACCGGGCATGCTATTAATGTACCAAAACAAATCAGATAGTTATTTTATTAATATCAGATACTTATGAAATTCCACCTTGACCCCTTGTTTGGCTGTAATACATTGCAAATGACTGATATTATATAATAAAGCTAACGGCAATGATAGCTTTGTTTTATGTAAAAATCAATAAAAATTTTATAGATATTCTACTATTTTCATATTTTTATTAAAAATCATTCAAGATATTTTAGTCATTAATTGTTTAAATGCAAACCATCTTTTGCTGATATAATTTGCAAATATTCTCATTTACAATTGTATAATATAAAAATCTCATCATTTATATGTTATTGTATTTGTTACAAGTTAATACATTTTAACATAAAAATTGTTTAAGATTTTAAAATTAAAAAATAATAATAATATTCAAACATTTTCTTGTTACTGGTTTAGAAAACAAAATACTAGGAATAATATGCAATTATTTAAAAAAAATATATAACAATACTTTTCAAAATAATATTTAAAACAGTTATAATTAAAAATAAAAAAATTTTCTAAACTGACTATGCAATATATGCTAATTACCAACACAGATCTTTTATCTAAATAGGATTCTTAACTTATTTCATAATACTGGTCAAAACAAAACTCACTATTTTTAAATTTTTTATTCAGTGCTAAGGTCTTTTTGTGCTATGTACTCCACTATATCTCTGGGCCTTAATAACTTCTCAGCATCACCATCAGGAATTTCAAAATTAAATTCATCTTCAATATTCATAATAAGTTCAACATGATCCAGACTGTCAAGCCCCAAGTCATTCATGAAATGCGATTCTACGCTTAACTGTAAAGAAAGAAATGAATTTTTTAAAAAATTTAATGCTTCAAAACATTAGAAATATATTTAAAAGATTTATTCATACATAAATACAGATTTATTTTTGACAAATAAAATTAGTATGAAAAATATGTACACATATATTTATTAATTAAATGAGAAGCTGATTAATCTGTTGAGATATTATGAGTTAAAATTTAATTTGGCTGCATTACAATTTTCAGTATAAATAAATTAAGCTACTTCAGATAAATTTAAGTTAAAATGTAAAATATTCACTTTTATCTTTCATAAAATATACGTTCAAGTATAATCTAATTATACTTGAACGTATAATTATTATAGATTATAGACATAGATTATAGACATAAATAATAGACATAATAATATAATAGACATAATAATATAGACATAATAATATTTATAGATTATAGCATATCTTGGATATGGATATTTACAAAAGCAAAGTATTGATATACCCGATGGTATTATATGAAAACATTAATATGCTATAATTCATATTCTTTCAAAACATGAATTAACTTTTAAATTTATTAGCAAAAATATTACAACTACTAGTGTGATGTGCATATGAATTATAGGCAAGACAAATTAAATAGGATGAGTCTTGAGATGGGAAATACTTTAGACTGGGATGTGTTAGACAGTACATGGTGTTGTTACAATATGAAAGAAAATAAGGTTTTGACAAAATTTTATAAAAGTCAGAAGGTTAGGTAAAATCATTTTTAGTAATTGCAAGTACTGGTTATTAGTATATATAACAGATCATGCAAACAGGCAAAGCCTCTAGTAAAAAGATATGAAAAATGATGGGAAGTATTGCTATTTTGATTAAGGAGATAAACATGTTATGGTGACAGCGATTATCAAAATAAATAAAAAGCAGTAAAATATTGTCTTAGAACACACATAATTCATAGTACACTGTTAATTACAGAGCTGTGGATCTATTATAATGTTTGAAAATTTAAATGTATAATTGCCTTAGAAAGAACTATGCATTCTTATTTCTATTTGTAATTTATAACCATTCAGCAATTTAAAATTTTCTTGAAATTATAAATTTACAGTTTTTTTGATAGTGTTCTTTTTTTAAATAATTTTTTTATTGGTTGCAAATGTTCTATGATATATGATTTAAATATTTTTTTTACAAAAATTAGTATTTTTTGGACGTTATTATTTTCAGTCTTTTGATGTGATAATTAGAAAAGAATATAAGAAATGCTTTTTAACTGCTTTTATTAATATATTTTAATTAAATAAATTTTATTCTTTAGTAAAATACCCAGTAATATTAACAATTTCATTTTTTAAATTAAAATTTATAAATATTTTTTTAATATACATTAATATAAGGCAATTTAGATGGGGGAACCCCATCCTCCTCATTTTACGCATTATATCTTCTAAATTTTTGCCTGTTAGTTTATGACATATAGACTCTGAGATCTAATCAAGAATTATTTTGTCCTTTACTAATATTAATTTTTTTTTTAAGTCATTTAATTTTTGTATTTTTTTTTTTTTTTTTTTTAGTTCTTTATATCAATGCTCTACAAGAAAATTTCTGTAAAATAAGCACATTGCTCAGATGATTGAAGGTTAAGAATTAAAAATACTGAATTTTAATTGTTTTTAATCTTTCATGAAAAAATACTTGATAAAATTTTTTTTCCATTTTCCCCAAAAATATTTTAGATAGATTTTTATTTTCTGTAGATCAAAAATTTAATCGTCATAATTAAAATCTAATTGTTATAACTTATTCTTATTAATATTCTTTCCTTTAACAAAATGTTTATTATCAATTTTTACAATTAAAAAATAACTTATTCAATGAACTAAAATGTTGTTTTAAAAAACTGCCTGATATAATAATTTCAAATTTCACTTTTTCCCCGATGTGCCACAAATACTAAATTGAATATTTCTATAATTATAGTTAATTATAGAAATTTTTTTATGAAGAATAGTATTGCTAATATTTTGTTAAATAAATAATAAAGTCTACACCTAAAACTATTTTCTATACTACTCATTTTTATAAAGGTTGTTATAATGTATTTCCAATATGAAAATTTAACAAAATATTTATAATTTAAAAATTAATAAAAGATAAAATCAGACATGTAAATTCTAATACATCATTACCTTATCAGCAGGGATTTTGTCAAATGTTTTACACACATGCAACACTTTCTCAGTTATATGCTCTTTAGAAGGTTTATCTGTAGATAAGTTTCTTACAGCTGAAATCAAAATACTTGGCACCTGAAAATTAATATATATGGTTATAATGTCCTACAGTAATCTATTTTTTGCAATTAACTTTGAATGATTTGGTACACTTTAAGAATGATAACATATTTGAATATTTTTAACCCAGAAACAAATTAGTTATATTTCATTATTGCCATATATAAATCTAATAATTTTATATAGAGAAATATAATTTTTAAAAATTAATTTTGCAAATTACAATGCCAAAACTATTTATTGAGGAAACAAATCTTATTTGTATATGGAGTAATAATATTGCTCTCTTTTTTTCTATCACTAAAAGCAAGTATATAAAAAAAAATTTTTAAGACAATTCCTACTTTTTTTCCACTATATTGCAGAAAGTCCTTTATAAATAATTTTCATTCATTTTTTTTTTAGTCAGAAAAAATTCTCTCTCTCACATACACACTTTCCATCTCTCTCACTAATTTATAACACATGTTTCATTTTCCATTTTGTTCCCTCCTTGACTCAGACTAGAACCCAGAATGATAAAAGAATCTGAAAAAGAAATTTTTTTCCAGCGATCTACATGTTTCGCCACTGACGCTATTTATTCCTAAATTTATATCCTGCTAAATATCTTATGTAAGAGAAATTTTTTTCTCCCCTATAAAACTAAAATTAATTAATGAATTGATATTTGAAAAAACTGTATTAACATCAAGTGTCATCCACTACAAGTTTAAAAAGATGTAATAAACTTGAGTGGATGAATAAAGTATTTTATTAACGATTGAAAATTTGAACAAGATATATAAATATATATAGGGAGAGTATGAATTAATAGTAGGAATTGTGAAAAAGAACAGTTCTAAATTTACAAAGAATCCTATAAATAAAATCAAAATTTTTCTAGAATTATATTATGTCAAAAATATGTGTTGTACAAAAATATCCAAAATGTACATGAATAAAAAAAAAGTAAACTTAAGATTTAACAACAAAAATTATCAAATTTATAAATAATAAGTAACTAAATTTAGTAATGAAACACATATAATGTGAAAATCAAATCTATATATAAGAAAGACTATGTTCCTATACTTGTGCCCTATAGACTCAAAAATTACTATTTTCACTGAAAATTTCCCTTTTCTTATTAGTGTCAGGAGTACATAGAGGGTAGTTTGAATGAAATTCGATAGCATTGTTATTACAGTATTAATTGAAAATTGGACTTTTCACAATTTGACTGTTGTTAAAAAAGACATTTTTGGTACTTACGTATTAACGGTACCTTGGCGACAGTTGCGCCACTAAAGAGCACACGCGCCCAACCGCAGCTACAGATTTGCCGCCAATCTACACAAAATTTTTTGTTCCAAATAATAAAATATATATGAAACACTTCATTTAAAATCAAAATGCTTTCAAAATATTTTCATTCAAATAATAAAGATTGGCGACACTTAAAAACCGCCAAGTCTGTCGCCAAGGTACCGTTAATACGTAAAACCATTAATAATTCAATTTTTAAAGCCTGCAAGGTTTATATATTTTTAAATTACATTTTAATATTCAAGGATATTTACATATTGTTCTGTTCATACTTGAGCATGTGGGCTGCAAGCATCCCTTTCTGAGTATTGCAGAATGACCTCAAAAACAATCCCCCTTCATCTCTTCATATTGATGAACCTCTAGTCACATTTAGTTCATAAATTCTTAGATGTGCAACTAAAAACTGACTATCTGAAGCAAAGATTTTCTTTGTTTGTGAGTTCACAAATGTTCATGCATGCTTTATATTTTTCGTCCAAACCGAAACACACCCATTTGAACTGTGTTCACAACAATGCTTGTGACTTACAAGCTCAGTGCAGATAGGAATTCAGTTATTTGAAATAATATATATTATGACAATAAAACAATAATATTTTCAAAGACTTTCTTTTACAAAAGTTTATGACTTCTTTTACAGAAATAACTTTAAGCATATTGAATAATATGCTTCATAACTAAGAATTCATTTGAACATAAAACTTAATTTTATATTACATTTATTTATATTTCTTATTAATCCTTTAGTGATGTAAAATTCTTAGAAATTATACATTACATCAATTACTCATAATTCAGACCAATTAAAAAATTATAATAACAATAAAGCAAACATCAATTTTAATCTAGTTATCATCTATTCCCTGAACTTTTCCAATAAAATATATATTAAAATAGAATATTAAATGGATCATACTAACAGTGATTTTTTTTTAATTCAAATTTAATATTTGAAAAATAATTTGCAAATATAAGAAATTATATTTGTTTTCAAAGATGACACTTAAAAAGAATAGTAACCTTTTAAACATAAATAAAACATGAAAGAAAACAGAAAGCTACTTATATATAATTTCTTATAATATATGTAAATAGATTTAATAAATTTTTATTTCACAAGGTAGTAAACATTATGATACAAAATGACAAATTGCTTTAAAAATCCAAAGAACTAATATAGGCAAAACTGAGTTATTAAAATTTTAAGTACTAGTTACAGAGGAGTAGTAGTTAGACAAAGTAATTAGTACATCTTCTATGATCTCTCAGTGAGGAAACTACACAATACAGTAATATAGGCACAAAAATTAATGCTTTTACATTTGAGCACTATTTGACACCAAATGTAAATGCTTTTCAATCAGTCATGATCATAATGTAATGAATCGCAATATTAGGCACCGGTATATGGTTTAAATCCTCGGTGTGTTTGCAAACATTTTTCCCAGTGCTATTCTAACAAGAAAAAAAAAAAACAGGCAATACAATTTAGAAGGGGAGAAAAGGTTGAAATTTTTTTCAATGTATAAAATACTTATCAATCAGGATTCTGTTCTTCAATCCATGCAATAATGATTTATTTCATAGGATTACAAACTTTTATAAATCTTTGCATTTTTTTCATGTATGATTCCTTGCATAAGAAACTTTTAAAAATAGCTTGTATTAAATATTCTCCGACTAAATGGAGACAGAACCTTTAAGTAATTAATCAATTTTTACACAAAGCTCTGATATTATTTCATAATTGAATTTTTTTTTTTTTTTTTTGTCACACACCAACCTATTTGAACTTTTTAACAATGTATATATACATATATGTATTCTATAATTTTTTTTTTTTTTCCTTTCTTAAACAAGGTTGCTGCTCTCTCATATGAGGAATAATAAGGGTTCCTATAGTGAAACCACTGATTTTGATGCCAGAAAAAAATTCAGTGACCTACATTCAAATTTTTCCAAAATAATATTTTAAATATAAAAATCACTATAACTTCTTTGCAAGTTTATACGAACAAGAAATTAATTTATTGTTTTAGTTCTTATTTTATAGTTATATTAGTATTTTATTGTTATATATTTTTATGAAACTTTTTATAAAAAATATACTTGATTTTTACAGATTATTGAATGCCATGATTATGAATTATTTCTTTTAACAGTACATATTTATTGATTTGGTTACTGAAATTAAATATACAGAATAAAAAAAGCATTTTAAAGTATAACCAGATATTATATTACACAAATAAAGATTTTAATTCTACTAAATTTTGTTCATATAATTTGTTTACATAATTACAAAGGATTTTGATGCAATTGGTAAACAAGAGTGAAAATTACAAACGTTTTCATTAATAAATTAATTGACTCATTATATGCGATTACTAAAGTAAAAATGAATAAATATAAAATGAAAGTTATACAATTAATTAAAATCATTTTGTATTACAGATATTGTGGATAAAATTATTACTTCACTAAATATATAACTAAGATAAGGAAAAAGTTTATGTTAAAAAAGCAAGCAATAAGTATAAATTGTTGTTTACTGCATGCTATTACTTAATTTATTAATTGTTAAATAATAACTGCATCTAATAATTTGAATCTAAACATGTTTACCTTATCTTGGCTAAGGTTGCCTTTTTGCAATTTTAAAAAAGTTTGACATTGTAATGTCGAACAACAAGGTAGATACATCCTAGTTGCAATTTTAGATATTGTAAAAGATCTAGTTTTCTGAGAAGGGACATTTAATAATTTCCCTAATATTAATCTAATTCTAAAAGCATTAGACCCCATGTTGCAGAATGAACTTGAATCTCGACTTGAACCAAACACAAAGTTAAAGTTGAAGATACGGCAAAAGTGATTGCAAACCAGAACTTTCTTAATAAAATTTTGGCATCAGTTGCTAAAACCGAGATAAATAAAACCTAATAATACAAGGTAAACTGAAAGGAAGGAATAAGTGCATTCAGGTTCTTACGTTGTTATTGCGGTTGATCGGTGCAATAAATTGTGA
>BPLR01009680.1:0-71365 GCA_021605095.1 Caerostris extrusa | reverse complement strand
TACGTATTGCTCTCCATAGATCGTGGTAAAATTTGCGCTAGAGCGTTATTCATTCGGCTACATATTCAATGATTGATAAATATAAGAATCATGACATATATCATACATACCTATTGCATGTAATCAGCTTTCATGAAAAAAAAACAATTGCCGTAAATACAATAATTTTTTCTGTAAAAAAAAGGTTGGTAGCATGATAAAAGGATCGTATTATTTAACAATGGTAGATTTATATACCTCGTTATTCGAGATGTAGTGTCTCATTCATTTTTGTTTGCCATCATGCTTTGCTTTGATTACTTGCAAATAGATATTACTCTGATGAAGATTTAATGACTTTAACTTCTTTAACTAATAAAGACAATAGGGGAATTTTTACTTTTAATTTTCAATAATACACTATGGCTTTTAATGGGAATTTAATATGAAGATTATGACTTTAATGTGAATGCAGTATGGAAATTAGGGCATTAAGGGAAAGCTTGAAAGTTCAAAATAAGAAGTCGATACAGTTGTCTAACAATTACTAAATGCTAGTTTGAATGAACTGCATCTAGAAAATTCTACTTTGTAACTGTTATATTTTTACTTAATTTCAATAAAAAGTATCCGACCAATGTGTAAAATTTTATATGAAGATTATGACTCTTAATGCAATGCAATGTATGAAAAATTAGAGATAAAGTAGGGGAAAAAAAGCGCTAAGTCTAGTAAATAAGAAGTCTACAGTTGTCTAAAATGTGTCTAAAATGCTAGTTTGAATGAACTGCAATCTAAAAAATTGTAATTTTTAAACTTCTACACACGTTGTTAGAGAACTTTGTAAAACGTGACCATTCAAGAAGTAATAAATCCCGTTTAGTATTTCAGCAGTAACTAGGTCCCATGAATTCATTATAGCTACAATAAAAACAAAAAAGAAAGCACTGACAAAAGAGCAAAGTTAAGCTTGTTTTCATTGACAATTTTTCTTCTCCGTTTCCGGGAGAATTTCAAATTTGGATAGAAATTGGCGTATTATGCTGACACAAGTGGGTGGATATCATGTGATGCCAGGTGCAGATCCTGCTTCCAAATCCGGGGTCTTTCGCCGGACCCAGGGAAGATATGAACGCTTTTTTGTACGAGATTCGGTCCTGTAATGATCGGTCAATAATTGCTTCCGTCCCTATAATTGAAAGCCAACAATGTCTATTTTTATGATTCAGTTCTTTCTGTTGGACCCTATTTCACCGACTTTGAGTTTTCTTTTTATGCCTTTCGCTTTCATATTTTTTGACAAATGAAAAGTTCTTACAGAGATTTCAAGAGAATATGGCATAGAAAAACTTAAATCATGTATAGACTAAAAGCATGTGAAATTGAGTAACAGGCTATTACATTGGACAGTTAATGTGATGTTAAAAAGCATTTTCTATGTACGTTAAACATTGTTTCGCTACAGAATATTTAGATTATCGAGTACGTTTTTTAATGATAAAACTTCTAAACCAATAAAAATATTTGAAAAAGTAATAAAAAAAATTTAATGAGTCAATTACTACCCTTTCAGTATATTGCAGAAAGTCCTTGAGAAATAATTTTCATTCATTTTTCAGTTTAATTTTCCGCCATTTAATAATAGAGTATATGCAACTTAAATCTAAAAAAACCTAAAATTAATTAATTAAATTTTAATTACTGAATTCAATATTTGAAAAACTGACATCAAGTCCAATTAAGCAAGTTCAAAAAATATTTAACTGAATGGATGAATAAAAAAAAAAAGTGTATTTTATTAACGATTGAAAAATTGAACAAGATATATATAGGAGAGTGTGGAGCTAATAGAAAGAATTTACAAAATGTTTTTCTTGGATTATTTGTTTCTTGATATAGACTGCAGAAAATTTAAATTGAAATATTTTTACGATTCATAGAAATAATTTAGAATAATCATGAAAGAAAAACATATAGTAATGAAATTTATTGATTTAAGCGTAATTAATATAATTTTACACAGAATCACTTCAATATTATTCTTATTTGTTTGAATTCAAGATTACAGCTATTTATAAATGAATTTGATATTGTTTGAATTTAATCTAGCTTATTATTCCAATTTGAATAAATTCATTATTACTTTCCTATTTGAATGAGTTCATTGGTTATTCCTTTATTTGAATGAATGCGTTATTATTATTTGAATGAATGCAGAGTTATTCTTATTTGAATGAATCTTGATAAGCTTCTTAAATTAGCTGAATTCAATAATACGCCTCCTATTTGAAATTTTTTAATCAATATTATCTCACCAGAAGGAATTCGATACAGTTCTATTTGAATGAATCTCAATATAATGCCCTCAATTGAATGAATTCAATATTATTCTAATTTGAACACCTCATATTTTTCCTACCAATTAATTCAATATTATTCCAATGAAAAAGAAATTCAGTACTATTCCAATTGAATGAAATCAGTATTATTCTAACTTCTTCTGAATGGATTCGTGGATATTCCAATTTAATGAACTGTATTATTCTAATTTGAATGGATTCAGCATTATTCTTATTTGAATGAATTCAATAATATGTTACATTCATTTTAGAATTTTTTATCCATATTTTTCTTCAATTGATAAACTATATTATTCTTATTTGAAATTCCAATCAAGATTACTGTTATTTGAAATGAATTATTAGCTTCTTGTTTTACACTTCCGCTTGAATGACCCAATATTATTCCACCTGAATGAATTCAATATTATTTCAATTTGAAGGAATTGATATTAATTTTTATTTGAATTAATTCAATGTTAGATGTTAACTTGAATTGAATTTCGATATTTCTAATGAAATGAACGATAAATATTTTCAATTTGAAATTTAATTAATATTAATTCTTATTTTGAAGAATTTAATATTCTTATTTGAATGAATTCAATATTATTCCAATTTAAAAAGAATTGCATATTCTATAATTTAGAAGGCCTTGAATTAGTATTTTCAAATTTGTCGAATCGAACATTATGTATTCTTATTTGAAATGCGATTCAACTTCTAATTTGATGAATTAGCATATCTTTTATTCAATTTGAATGCGTATTATTCTTATTTGAAAAATTCGATATTATATAATTTGAAACGAACACATATTATTCCCCAGAATTGGAAAGTTATCACTAATTATAACCAACTTGAGTATCGCTAGTCAATCGAATAATTTCTACTCTTGAAGGCATTCCTCTTTGCTGTAGGCTCCAGTCTAAATCATGGTGACTTCTTCACTGATCATTGGTCTCATTCGAAGCTGGACCACGCGTAAGTACTCCACTACCAATTTTAGCGAGAATCACAATGAGCAATAGTGAGTCCATTCGAGTATGATTCATGAGTAAGTTTCTATTATTAGTCTTCTAGGAATTCGCAAATCATAGGTCAAACTCAAATACCATTTGTATTTCAACGTTTGTGAAGATGGTAATTAGAAAAAGCGTTACACATGATATTTGCAGCTATTTTCAATCAGCGCGTGGCAAGTGGTTAACCTTCTTCTAATAACGTAGTACATTTTTTTCACACCTCAATTAATCACACTCTCCCAGTGCAGACATTGTCCAAGCCCTAAATTCTGGCAGGCAGCAACAGCAAATCTATTAGTTGAAATAAATACCATGGTTGACAAAAATCCTGGAATTCCTTTTATTTTTCTCAAAGAAAATCCCCCAACCTAGAACTCAAACAATAAATTGAGTTGTAATCCAAACATAAAATAATGCATATTTATAGATACCCATAAAAATAATTCTCAGTTTGATTATAGAAAAAAAATCAAAACATTTCATCAAGATCTTAAAAATATTAAAAATGTTATTAATAAAATCAGAAAAAATCTAATATATATAATGAATATAAAATAATATTTTTAAAGAATGTGTCTATAAAGTACTTGGTGCTTAATGAGCACCTGAAAATGATTCAATATTTATAAAATACATATAAAAAATTAAATAATCTTATTAATAATACAAAACATTTTTGTATAACCATATTACTTTTATCAATATTATCCTTAAGATTCCTTTTATTAGCGCTGCAAATACTCACCCAGAGTTGTCATCTAACAGAATGTATGGTTTTGATTACTTTTGGCCTTATTTCTTCAAAAATAAGCTACTTATACCAACTTATATGGTCGAATGTTTTTCGAACGATTTCAGAGCCCTTCCGCACATCCTTCTTTCTTCAAAAAAGTTTTACATTTTGAACCTCGGTTCCACACACACAGAAAAAAAAAAATTAGCATCTTCATCCTTGGTCCAGATTTGATATCTTAGTGGTGAAAAACATGCAGGCTGTAGGAAAAAACACTTTTAAAAAGAAAAAAAAAATACTAAGGGAAGGGCAGAGAGAAAAAATTGTAGTGAATCTTCCCCAATGAGTTTCTGCTTCCAACCTCGACGGGAGCAAAGTGGTGAGCAGTGCGTTTCCTGAACGCCTCTCTATCCTCGTAATTGAATTTCCAAATCTTTAACCCCTTTAATCATTACACAGCTGATCGGACAGTGTTCCCAAATTAAACCTTAACCTATTACATTTTGGTGTTCAAGAAAGAAGAAATACTTCCAAACTGATTTTTTTACAATCTAGTCTCTTTCATTTTTTTTTAATTTAAAATGAGATCTTTGTGTTTCTAATCTTATATTCATTCCTTTGTGGTTTACATTTATTGTCTCATCACAGTTTTTTAAAGAGATCGAATTCATTTAAGTATCACAAAAATCTTAATTACGTGGTCTGTAATTCTAATCTTTTATTAAGTGGAATGCAAATGTTCCAGCAATTCTTTTAATTGAATCAGTCGGGTTTAACGCTATTATTGCTTGAGCTTTGGATTACACAATTAGTAGAATAATTATAGTTAGCAATTTGGTATTAACTTTTTATAATTAGATTTTTTCCTTTTTAAATTCCTACTATTAGTTCACACTCTCTCTATATATCTTGTTCAAATTTTCATTCATTAATAAAAAATACTTTTTTATTCATCCATTCAAGTTCAAATGCATACATACAACTTGTAGTAGATAACATTTTTATGTTAATACAGTTTTTTCAAATATTAATTCCTTAATTAAATTTAAATTAGTGATTTTAGTTTTTTTAGATTTAAGTTGCATGTATCTACCTATAGATCGTGCCAAATGTAAGAAGAAAATTTCAACTTTATTTATAGAGGACTTTCTGCAATATAGTGAAAAAAATGTAGGAATTGACTTTAAAAATTTTTTTTATATTACTTTTTTGCAAAAGATGCAGAAAATTTTTTTATTAATTTTTCGACTATCAAAATAATTTATGAATTTTGAACACATTCCACAACACAAGATGAAATACAAAAAAAAAAAAATTTTCAAGGAATTCCTAGCAAATTTTCAACTAAACCATAATAATTAATGATTCAAATTATGTGGAATAATAACACATTTGAATAGATATTCCACAAAAAATTCTCAATTTGGTTTTAGGGAAAAAAAATCGACTTTAATGTATTAAAATGTTAATAAAAGCGAAAAACGATTAAATTTATGCAACGAATATAAATAATATTTCGAATAAAATGATGAATATTTACGTTTAAATATCTTTGAAAAACGATTCAAAATTTATAAAATTAAGTATAAAAAAATTAAAGTGTAATCTGACATATACTTTTTTTTTGTTGTTGCGTAATCCATATTTACTTTTTATCAATAATATCTCAGATTCCTTTACTTAGCATGAAATACTACCCAGAATTTATTGATTGGATTCTAATTTTTTTAATTTTATTTCTCTCTACTTCTCAAAAACAAGCTTGTCTGAATTAATGGTGGAATGCTTTCCAACGATGTTTGCTCATCCACAATATCCTTTCCAAAAGTTTTACATTTAAAACTCGATTCCATCGCACACTGAAAAAAATAGTTTTTGATTCCTTTTTTTTCATCCTTATCCATCGACACCTTTAAAGGAAAACTTTAAAATAAAAAAAAAGAAAGAAAACACTTTAAAATAAAATAAAAACTACAGAGTTAAGGATTTGGGAATAAAAAAAATTCTGTGAATTTTCTCAGCAGTTTTGCTTCAAACTCTCTTTGGATTGGATAAGGAGGATAGTTTTCGGACCGCTGATTTCAATTGAATTTCCAATCTTTAACCCCTTTAATCATTACACAGCTGATCAGACAGTGTTTCCAAATTACACCTTAACCTATCACATTTGGGTGTTCAAAAGAAACACTTTCAAACTCATTTTTTTTTTTTTTACAATCTACTGTCTTTCTTTTTTTTTTTAATTTTAATGAGATGTTGTGTTTCTAATTTTATTTTTATTCCTTTGTGGTTTAAAATTATAGTCTCATCACAGGTTTTTAAAGAGATCGAATTCATTTAAGTACACAAAAATCTTAATTACGTGGTTTCTAATTTCTAATCTTTATTAAGCGGAATGCAAAGTTCCAACAATTCTTTTAATTGAATCAGTTGGGTTTAATGATATTATCGCTTGTTCTTTGGATTACACAATTAGTATAATAATTA
This sequence comes from Caerostris extrusa, assembly GCA_021605095.1. NCBI lineage: Eukaryota > Metazoa > Arthropoda > Arachnida > Araneae > Araneidae > Caerostris > Caerostris extrusa. Next base: position 64,802 of record BPLR01009680.1, on the reverse strand, counting down.
ATAGATAGTAATTTGGTATTAACTTTTTGAAATATTAGTTTTTTTTCTTACTTTTATTTGTTGCAAAAATTACAGACCATTTTTTATTAATTTCTTCGACTATCAAAATAATTAATGAATACTTAACACATTCCCATAAATTTCAATATTTTAACTGAAATTTCATTTCTTAATTTTAGAGATATTTTTTAAATTCTTATTTATTTTTTTAATGTACAATTAGCATTATTGACAATAACATTTGAATATTGTGTTGGTATGACACATAAATGTTGTCATCAGTTTGGCACATGTGGTATCCAATATTATAAACCCTCACGTAGCCTATCAGACGATGGAAAGTCTATTACCGAAGTGCATGTCAGTCTATCAGTTTAAATAATAATGCCAAACAAAGAAGAAATACAACGTTGTTTTCAAGGATATCCCTACAAAATTTCAACTAAACCATAATAATGGATAATTCAAAATATGTGGAAAACAACACATTTTAGATATACCATATTCCATTTAAAAATCTCAATTTGGTTTTAGGATAAAAAATCTACTTTAAAGTATTAAAATATTAATAAAAGTGAAAAAGAAATTCAATTTATGCAACGAATATAAATAATATTTCGAATAAACTGATAAATATTTATGTTTAAATATCTTTGAAATTATTCAGTATTTATAAAAATTAAGTATAAAAATTAAAGTGTAATCTAACATATATATTTTTTTTCGCAATCCATGTTTATTTTTTTTTTATCAATATTATCTCAGATTCCTTTTATTTAATATGAAATATTACCGATAATTTATTGATTGATTCTCATTTTTTTTTTTTTGTTTTATTTCTCTCTACTTATCAAAACAAGCTTGTCTAAATTTAGGGTTGAATGCTTTCGAACGATGTTTGCTCTTCGGCAATATCCTTTCAAAAATTTTGCATTTATACTTGGTTCCATCAGAAAAAAAAAATTGTTTTTAATTTCTTTATTTTTCATCTTTATCCATCGACACCTTTAAAGGAAAAACTTTAAAAAAAAAAAAAAAAGATAACACTTTAAAATAAAAAAAAATACTACAGAGTTAAGGGTTTGGAGAAAAAATTTTTTGTCAATTTTCTCAGCAGTTTTGCTTCAAACTCTCTTTGATTGGATGGAGGATAGTTTTCGGACCGCTGATTTCAATTGAATTTCCAATCTTTAACCCCTTTAATCATTACACAGCTGATCGGACAGTGTTTCCAAATTAAACATTAACCTGTCACATTCAAGAAAGAAACACTTTCAAACTCATTTTTTTTTTTTTACAATCTACTCTCTTTTTTTTTAATTTCAATGAGATCTTGTGTTTCTAATTTTATTTCTATTCCTTTTTGTGGTTTAAAATTATTGTCTCATCACAGTTTTATTAAAGAGATCAATTCGTTTTAAGTACCACAAAAATCTTAATTACGTGGTTCTAATTCTAATCTTTATTAAGTGGAATAGAAAAGTTCCAGCAATTCTTTTAATTGAATCAGTTGGTTTAATGCTATATCGCTGGCGTTTTGGATTACACAATTAGTATAATAATTAATAATTAGTAATTTAGTATTAACTTTTATAATATTGGATTATTTTTCTAATTTTTTTTACAAAATAATTACAGACAATTTTTAATAATTTCTTAAGTTTTTTTTTTCCCCTAAAAAAAAATTGAGAATTTATTTTTTATGTAAAAAGAAATTTTTTTCCAGTGATCTACACTCTTCATCACTGACGGTATTTATTCCCTAAATTTATATCATGCTAAATGTCTTAAAGGTATCTAAAGTTAAGTATATATCTAGCTAAATATCTGTTAGCTACTATACTAGCAGCTAGTTGTGTCAGGATGAAATACTCTCTTTTCTATTTACTTTAATTTTATTTACACAATTAATACATACATACACATGGCACCCTGTGTCATTACTACAATAGTATTAATATTTAAAAGCCAAAAGCCGGTCAATGACCGTCTGTTTTGATCGATGCTTCTAGCGCTGACCTCGTGGTCTGAAGATCTCACCGCAACTGCTACTTCTGTCTCAGTTATCAGTTATAACAGCGACCTCTCGCGGTTATATATTAATAATAATTAAACCTTACATATCTTAAACATTAATTGTGTCCTCCCATATAAAAATTAAAATTAATTAATTAAATTTATTTAATGAATTAATATTTGAAAAACTAAATTATCATCAAATGCAACATTAAAAATTTTTTTGAATTTGAGTGGATGAATGAAAAGTATTTTATTAACGATTGAAATTTTGTACAAGATTTATAAATATATAGATAGGAGAGTGTGAATCGATAATAGGAATTGAAAAAGTAAGGAATAAATATTCCAATACTACAAAAAGTTAATTCCAAATGACTAACTATTAATTATTCTACTAATTATGTAATCCAAAGCTCTAGCGATAAAAGCGTTAAACCCAACTGATTCAATTAAAAGAATTGCTGAAACTTTTGTACTCCACTTAATAAAGATTAAAACAGACTACGTAATTAAGATTTTTGTGGTACTTAAACGAATTCGATCTCTTTAAAAAAAATTATGAGGAAATAATTTTAAACCACAAAGGAATAAAAATAAAATTAGAAACACAAGATCTCATTGAAATTAAAAAAAAAAAGACAGTTGATTGTAAAAAAAAAAAATTGAGTTTGAAAGTGTTTCTTTCTTGAACAACAGAATGTAATAGGTTAAGGTTTAATTTGGGAACACTGTTCGATCAGCTGTGTAATGATTAAAGGGGTTAAAGATTGGAAGTTCAGTTGAAATCAGCTGTCCGAAAAATATCCTCCTATCCAATCAAAGAGAGTTTGAAGCAAAACTGCTCGGAAAATTCAGAATTTTTTTTTATCCCAAAACCTTAATTCTGTAGTATTTTTTTTTTTTTCATTTTAAAGTGTTTTCTTTCTTTCTTTTTTATTTTAAAATTTTCCTTTAAAGGTGTCGATGGATAAGAATGAAAAAAAAAAACGGAATTAAAAATATTTTTGTGTGCGTGTGTATGCGATGGAACTGAGTTTAAACGTAAAACTTTTGGAAGGATATTGTAGAAGAGCAAACATAGTTCGAAAGCGTTCAACCATAAATTCAAACAAGCCTGTTTTTGAGAAGTAGAGAGAAGTAAAATTTAAAAAAAATCTATGAGAATCCAATCAATAAATATGGATTACGCATAAAAATATATATATGTGCTAGATTACACTATAAATTTTTATATTTAATTTTTTATAAATATTGAATCATTTTCAAAGATATTTAAACATAAATATTTATCATTTTATTCCGATATATTATTTATATTCATTACATAAATTGAACTTTTTCTGCTTTTTTTTTAACATTTTAATATTTTAAAGGTGATATTTTTTCTTAAAAACCAAATTGACAATGTATTTTTTTTCCATAAAATAATTTTTTTTATATGGTGAAAAATAATTTTTTTCTCCCATATATATAAAAAATTAAAATTAATTAATTAGATTTAAAATTTTCCAGAAATTTTTTCTCCCATAAAAATTAAAATTAATTCATTAAATTTAATTAATGAATTAATTTTTGAAAAAAAAAATTGTATTAACATCAAGTGCCATCCATTACACGTTTAAAAAAATGTACTTGAATTTGAACAAGATATATAAATATATAGAGAGAGAGTGTGAACTAATAGTATGAATTGAATAATGTAATGAATAAAAATCAATATTACAAAAAGCAAAAATTACTAACTATAAATTATTCTACTAATTGTGCCCTCCAAAGCGCTAGCGATAATAGCGTTAACCAAACTGATTCAATTAAAAGAATTGCTTGAACTTTTGTATTCCATAATAAAGATTAGAATTAGAGACTAAGTAATTAAGATTTTTGTGATACTTAAATGAATTCGATCTGTTTTTAAAAAACTGTGATGAGACAGTTTTAAACTACAAAGGAATAAAATAAAATTAGAAACACAAGATCTCATTAAAATTTAAAAAAGAAAGACAGTAGATAGTAAAAAAAATGAGTTTGAAAGTGTTTCTTTCCTGAACATCATAATGTAATAGGTTAAGGTTTAATTTGGAAACACTGTCCGATCAGCTGTGTAATGATTAAAGAGGTTAAAGATTGGAAATTCAATTGAAATCAGCGGTCCGAAAAATATCCTCCTAACCAATCTAAAAGAGTTTGAAGCAAAACTGCTAAGAAAATTCACACATAATTTTTTATCCCAAGCCCTTATTTTATTTTAAAGTGTTTTCTTTCTTTTCTTTTTTTCTTTTTAAAGTTTCCTTTAAAGGTGTCTATGGATAAGGGCGAAAAAAAAAAAGGACTTGAAAAACAATTTTTGTGTGTGTGTGTGTGTGCGATGGAGCAGAGTTTAAATGTAAAACTTTTTGAAAGGATATTGTGGAAGAGCAAACGTCGTTCGAAAGTATTCGACCATAAATTCAGACAAGCTTGTTTTTGAGAAGTAGAAAGAAATAAAATTTAAAAAAATGAAAATCAAATCAATACATTCTGGGTAGTATATTATGCTAAATAAAAGGAATCTTGATAATATTGATAAAAAAAAAATATGGATTGCATAAATATATATATATATATATATATATATATGCCACATTACACTTTTATTTTTTATACTTAATTTTCATAAATATTGAATCCTTTCAAAGCTATTTAAACATAAATATTTATCATTTTATTCGAAATATTATTTATATTCTTTGCGTAAAATTGAATTCATTTCCGCTTTTATTAACATTTTAATAGTTAGTCGATATTTTTAAGTATAAGATTTTTTTTTATATAACAAAATTGGGAATTTATTTTTGTGGATTATTTATCTAAAATGTGTTTTTAATACACATATTTTGAATTGTCCATTATTATGGATTAGTTAAAATTTTTCAATGATATTCTTGAAAAAAAATTTTATATTTCATCTTTGTTTAGCATTATTATTTAAACTGATAGACCGACATACACTTTGGCAATAGATGTTCCCATCGTCAGATTAGCTGGGTGAAGTTTTTAAAATATTTGATACCGCATGTGTCAAAACAACACAAAAATGTTATTGTGAATAATGCTAATTGTACATTAAAAAAATGAAATATGTATTTTTAAAAAATATCTAAGATTAAATATTGAAATTTAAGTGAATGTGTTTACGATTCAAAAATTATTTTGATAGTCGAAGAAACTAATAAAATGAAGCAAAATATCTAGTCACAAAAAGTTAATACCAAATTCCCAACTATTCTTTATTCTACTAATTGTGTAATCGAAAGCGCTAGCGATACTAGCGTTAAACCCAACTGATTCAATTAAAAGATTTTCTGGAACTTTTGTATTCCACTTAATAAAGATTAGAATTACAAACCACCTGATTAAAATTTTTGTGGTACTTAAATGAATTCGATCTCTTAAAAAACTGTGATGAGACAATAGTTTTAAACCACAAAGGAATAAAAATAAAATTGGAAACACAAGATTCTCTTTGAAATTAAAAAAAAAAAGAAAGAGATTGTAAAAAAAATGAGTTTGAAAGTGTTTCTTTCTTTGACACCAGAATGTAATAGGTTAAGGTTTAATTTGAGAACACTGTCCGATCAGCTGTGTAATGATTAAAGGGGTTAAAGATTGGAAATGCAATTGAAATCAGCGGTCCGAAAACTATCCTCCTATCCAATCCAAAGAGAGTTTGAAGCAAAACTGCTGAGAAAATTCACAGAATATTTTTTTTACGTCAAACCCTTAACTCTGTAATATTTTTTTTTATTTTAAAGTGTTTTCTTTCTGTCTCTTTTTTATTTTAAAGTTTTCCTTTAAAGGTGTCGATGGATAAGGATGAAAAAAAAAAAAAAAGAAACTAAAAACATTTTTTTTTTTTTTTACAGTGTGCGGTGGAACCGAGTTTAAATGTAAAACTTTTGAAAGAATATTGTGGATGAGCAAACATCGTTCGAAAGCATTCGACCATGAATTCAGACAAGCTTGTTTTTGAGAAGTAGAGAGAAATAATATAAAAAATGAGAATCCAATCAATAAATTCTGGGTAGTATTCATGCTAAATAAAAGGAATCTGAGAAAATATTGATAAAAGGTAAATATGGATTGCGTATAAAAATATATCTATATGCCAGATTACACTTTAATTTTTTTTATACTTAATTTTTATAGATATTGAATCATTTTCAAAGATATTTAAACATAAATATTTATCATTTTATTCGAAATATTATTTATATTAGCTACATAAATATAATTATTTTCCGCTCTTATTAACAGTTTAATACTTTAAAGTAGATATTTTCAATTTTTTTCTATAACCAAATTGGCAATTTATTTTATGGAATATCTATCTAAAATGTGCTGTTATTACACATATTTTTAATTATCCATTATTATGTTTAGTTCAAATATTTTATGGAGTTTATTGAAAATAAATCTTTATATTTCATCTTGTTTAGCATTATTATTTACACTGATAGACATACGCTATGGAAATATACTTTTCCATCGTCAGATTGGCTATGTAAAGATTTCATAATATTTGATACCACATGTATCAAACCAACACAAAATGTTATTGTGAATAATGCTAATTGCACATCCAAAAAAGAAATATGAATTTAAAAAAAAAATATCTAAAATCAAATTTGAATTTTAAAAAAATTACCTAAAAATATATAATGAAATTTCAGTCAAAATATTGAAATTTAAGTGAATGTATTACATATTCATAAATTATTTTGAAACTCCAAGAATTTAATAAAAATGTTCTATAATTTTTGCAAAACAAAATTAAGGAATAAAAATCTAATGTTACAAAAAAAAATTAATACCAAACTACTAACTATTCATTATTCTACTGATTGTGTAATCCAAACTGTTAGCAATAATAGCGTTAAACCCGACAGATTCAATTAAAAGAATTGCTGGAACTATTGTATTCTATTAATTAAAGATTAGAATTAGAGACCACGTAATTAAGATTTTTGTGGTACTTAAATGAATTCGATCTCCTTATAAAAACTGTAATGAGACAATAATTTTAAACCACAAAGGAATAAAAATAAAATTAGAAACTCACATTGAAATTAAAAAAAAAAGAAATAGAGTAGATTGTAAAAAAAATGCTTTTGAAAGTGTTTCTTTTTGAACATCTTGATGTAATAGGTTAAGGTTTAATTCGAAACACTGTTCGATCAGCTGTGTAATGATAAAAGGGGTTAAAGATTGGAAATTCAATTGAAATCAGCGGTCCGAAAGCTATCCTCCTATCCAATCCAAAGAGAGTTTGAAGCAAAACTGCTGAGAAAATTCACAGAAATTTTTTTTTTCGTCAAACTCTTAACTCTGTAGTTTTTTTTATTATTATTGTAAAGTGTTTTCTGTCTTCTTTTTTATTTTAAAATTTTCCTTTAAAGGTGTCGATGGATAAGGATGAAAAAAAAATGGAATTGAAAATATTTTTTTTTTTTCTGTGTGTGGGGGATGGAACCGAGTTTAAATATAAAACTTTTGAAAGGATATTGCGGAAGAGCAAACATCGTAAGAAAACATTCAACCATAAATTCAGACAAGCTTGTTTTTGAGAAGTAGACAGAAATAAAATTTAAAAAATAAGAATCCAATCAATAAATTCTGGGTAGTGTTTCATGCTAAATAAAAGGAATCTCAGATAATATTGATAAAAAAGTAATAGGGATTGCGCATAATATATAGGTATATATATGCTAGATTACACTAGATATGCTAGAATTATATGCTAGAAAAAATATATATATGTCAGATTAAACTTTAATTTTTATAAATTTTTATAAATACAATCATTTCAAAGATATTGAAACATAAATTTTTATCATGTTATTCGGAAATATTATTTATATTCGTCGCATAAATTAAAATCTTTTCCATATTTATAGAACATTTTATTATTTTAAAGTCAACATTATTTTTCCTAAAACAAAATTGAGAATTTATTTTTTTTAGAAAAAAAGAAATTTTTTCCAGCGATTTACACGCTTCGTCAATGATGGTACTTATACTTAAATTTATATCCTGCTAAATATCTTATATAATAGAATTTTTTTTTCCCATATAAAAATTAAAATTAATTAATTAATTTTAATTAATGAATAATTATTTGAAAAAAACTGTATTAACATCAAGTGCCATCCACTACAAGTTTAAAAAAGTATTTGATCGTGAGTAAGGAATAAAAAGTATTTTATTAACGATTGAAATTTAGTGTATATAAATTCCTGTTTGTGAAAATTGCAACACCATGAATTACTTACGTGAGTGAGCTGAAATTTTCAGGAAATGCAAATTAGGGCATGATATGCAAATGTTTAGAATTTCAAATACGTAGCGCATGTGTATGCTGAGCAGCGCCCTCTGAACGCCGGATGGATCCGAATAAATAGACGGATGTAGCTAGGCGTGTATGGTTATCGGTGGTTATCTGCTAGTGGTAAACGTTAGCTCAATCGTTACTTCTTCCTCGTGCCTCTTCGACGAAAGAGAGATTTGAACAACTTACAGAGTTTGAACGGGGCAGAATCATCGGCCTTCGTGAAGCTGGATTGTCTTATCGTGCAGTAGCCGCTCGTTTGCAGCGTAACAGCAGCACAGTGATGCGTCTTTGGAAGCAGTGGACGACGAGTGTCGGACAACTCGGAAATCCGGGAGTGGACCCCGAAATGTGACATCAGCTCGCGATGATAGACACCTGGTCCGCATGGTGCTGACGGACCGTACAGCTTCTCTAGACAATTGGCAGCACAGTGGTCAATAACTACAGGTGTTTCATTGTGTGCTTCATCAATTCGTAGACGTCTGCTGCAGCGTGGACTGCGCGCAAGGACTCCTTTATACAGGATCCCTCTCACGCTAAACCATCACGGCCTGCGGCTACAATGGGCCGCTCAGCATAAAGACTGGCGTACTGATTGGCAGCATGTCGTGTTTTCTGACGAATCCCACTTTAATTTGTGGTACCACGATGGCCGCATTCGTGTCAGACGCTATGCCGGTGAACGCCACCTTCCGGAGTTCATTATCGAACCCCACAGTGGACGAACACCCTGAGTTATGGTCTGGGGTGCCATAGCATATCATGGACGATCTCAATTGCTAAGAATTGTGGGCAATCTGAACCGCAACCGGTACATCAGTGAAGTTCTACAGCCCCAAGCTGTTCCCTTTCTTCAAAGCTTGTCCAGGCGCTGTATTTCAACAGGACAATGCCCGCCCTCATATCGCTAGGACTGTTCAATCCTTCTTTTTTTCAACGCGGCAGGTACAGCTTCTTCCTTGGCCTGCGTATTCCCCGGATATGTCGCCGATTAAACATGTGTGGGATTTCGTTGGTCGGCGTCTCGCTCGTGATCCTCGTCCTGTTGCTTCTGCAGACGAACTTTGGGTGCGCATACAAACAATATGGAATGCTCTTCCTCACGCAGACATTCAAAATTTGTTTGACTCCATGCTACGTCGTGTAACAGAACTTATTGCGGCGCCTGGTGGCTACACAAAAATACTGATTCCGATATCTTGTTATTGTTTGTTTGCTTTGAACATTTAATCATTTATTTGTACCACTACCACTCAACTGTTTATTAAATTTCATTGAATTATGACGATTCCTTCATGGTGTTGCAATTTTCACAAACATGCAATTTTCACAAACTTGAGTGAGATGATATATATAGGGAGAGTGTGAACTAATGGTAGGAATTGAAAAAAGTTAGGAATAAATATCCAATATTACAAAAAGTTAATACCAAACTACTAACTATTAATTATTCTACTAATTGTGTAATCCAAAGAGCTAGCGATAATGGAATTAAGCCCAACTGATTCAATTAAAATAATTGCTTTACCTTTTGTATTCCACTTAATAAAAATTAGAATTAGAGACCAAGTAATTAAGATTTTTGTGGTACTTAAACGAATTCGATGTCTTTAAAAAAAACTGAGATGAGACAATAATTTTAAACCCCAAAGGATTAAAAATAAAATTAGAAACACAAGATCTCATTCAAATTAAAAACGAAAGACAGTTGATTGTAAAAAAATGAGTTTGAAAGTGTTTCTTTCTTTGACACCAGAATGTAATAGGTTAAGGTTTAATTTGAGAACACTGTCCGATCAGCTGTGTAATGATTAAAGGGTTAAAGATTGGAAATTCAAATGAAATCAGCGGTCCGAAAACTATCCACCTATCCAATCCGAAGAGAGTTTGATGCAAAACTGCTGAGAAAAATTTACATAAATTTTTTTTTTATCCCAAACCCTTAACTCTGTAGTATTTTTTTTTTTTTTTTTTTTATTTTAACGTGTTTTTCTTTCTTTCTTTTTTTTATTTTAAAGTTTTCCTTTAAAGGTGTCGATGGATAAGGATGAGAAAAAAAAAAGAAACTAAAAATAATTTTTTTTCTGTGTGTGCGATAGAACCGTGTGTAAGTGTAAAACTTTTTGAAAGGATATTACGGAAGAACAAACATAGTTCGAAAGCATTCGACCATAAATTCAGACAAGCTTGTCTTTGAGAAGTAGAGGAATAAAATTTAAAAAAATGAGAATCCAATCAATAAACTCTGGGTAGTATTTCATTCTAAATAAAAGAAATCTGAGATAATATTGATAAAAAAGGTAAATATGGATTGCACAAAAAAATATATATGTGCTAGATTTCATTTAAATTTTTATATTTAATATATAAATATTGAAGAAGATATTTAAAGATATTTTCGAAGATATTTAAGCATAAATATTTAACTTTTTTTGTTCGAAGCATGATTTATATTCGTCGCTGAAATTGAATTCTTTTATGTTTTTATTAACATTTTTAATACTTTAAAGTCAATGTTTTCAAGATTTTTTTTTTTGTCGTAAAACCAAATTGAGAATTTTTTAAATACATTTATTTGATTTAAAACATTTTACTATGTTGAAAAATAGATATACGAAAATAATCTATTATTTACAAAAAAAATCAATAATTTGTGTGACGTCCTTTTGATTTAATGAGAATCTCTGCAACATACTATCTGCACAACTTTTTACCACTTCATGGATGTGTGCATTGCGATGCCAGGCGTCAATTAGCTTTTGATGCCAGACGTCAATATAATGTGTGTGTTTGTAGTCAAAAAGTCAAATTATTTATTTTAAACAAAATGCACACATTTAATGTAAATTATTTATTATATATTTTAAATTGGAATTTAATATGTGCAATGTGATTGCATTTTCCATAGTAATATCGGATCTCTGGTTTCAAATATCTAATGCAATTGAAATATCTAATTTTTAATTTATTCTAAGTTCTAATTCATGTGAACCTATGCATTTGGTATACCCGTTGTGGGTACGCGTACACCACTTTGTAGACCATTATCCTAGAAGATACCATTACTAGAACTTACCTAGTGTTGAAATAGCGAAGTAGAATGCTTCGAAGATCTCCATAAAATAGTGAATTTGTTTTTTAAAAAATAAAAAAGCTGAAATCGAAGGCACGATTAATAATTTGTGAATTTGAATAACATATCGAATGCATATTCATGAATAATACTATATAATAATTATATTTCTCAAATTATGTGTAATTATAATTAGTCAAATAATAAAAATTTTCATAAGATTGAAATTATATTAAAATTGAAATTATAAATATTCATTACATTCCTTAAGATTAAATTCTTGCCTGTATACGCCATTAAATCCATTTGCGATCTTTTTTCCAGGAAGGAGAAATATCGACATATACATACAACTACATGGCTAACGACAGATTTCCAAATTCCGCGATTAATCTTTTCACTAGACTAACTTTAAAACGTACTTGCCTACCAAAAGCAAAGCAAAGTGCAAATCACCTACTGCAGCAACATTAAGCAATAAAACGCCAGCAGTCCACAATAAACGCGGCGCGTTTTTAAGAATTGCAAACAGTTCTCGCTTTTGGCAAAGTCGCTACTTCGCCCCCAAACTTCCCCAGGCGCCTTCCATGCGATACAATATCTCCATCCGGCTGTGCTCAGTACTAATTCGATTGTTCTCTGGTGATAAAGGAGGCAAGACTAGTCATATGTAGTAAAAAATAATAAATATATTTTTAAAATTATGTGTAATTATAAATAAATTTAATTTTCCAAACAATAAAAAACCTTTGATAAGATTAAAATTATTTACATTTATAAATGTTCGTTGCATTTCTTAAGATTAAATTCTTGCATTATACGACTTTAAGTCCAATTGCGATCTATTCCAGAAAGTAAAAACATCGACACATGCAACTAAATGGAAACGACAGATTTCCAAATTCAGCAATTAATCTTTTCAATAGACTAACTTTAAAACGAAGTGGTATAAACATGACGTCTTGTCACACTTCTTAAGACTAAATTCTTGCATGTATACTCAATAAGTCCAATTGCGATCTATTCCAGGAAGCATAAATATCGACATATACAACAAAACGGAAACTACAGATTTCCAAAGTGTGCAATTAATCTTTCAATAGACTAACTTTATGAAATATATTAAACGAAATAGAATGAACATGACGACTTGCCTACCAAAAGCAAAGAATCACCTACTGCAGCAACATTAAGCAATAAAACGCCAGCAGTCCACAATAATAAACGTGGCACGTTTTTAAGAATTCGAAACAGTTCTCGCTTTTGGCAAAGTCGCTAGTTCTCCCGCAACCTCCCCAGGCGCCTTCCATGCGATACAATATCTCCATCCGGCTGTGCTCAGTACTAATTCGATTGTTCTCTGGTGATAAAGGAGGCAAGACTAGTCGTCGTCGTCGTCGTTAAACTAATTTCGCTGTTACGGCAAAATTCGCCTTTGCCTTTAAGTCCACTACTAATAATTACCGAGGCTCCCTGCACCCATCCGTTATATCTACTGCAAACGGAAGACAAAAGGCCTCGCAGCTTTTTGGAACGCTTCCACGGAAAAGAATTCTTTTCCTTCCTTTCAATTTTTCCCGCCGTATCGCGAGGAAGAACAAAGGAATGTTTGGTAGTTGTTGTCGTACGAAAGGTGGGCGGAGTTTTAATTTCGGCAAGCCTTTGTCGGTAGTCGAGGAGTGTGTACAATGGCGTACTTTTATACCGAATATAATCGGAATGTCTGACGCTGGTTTACAGGAAGTAATTAGAACAGAATTGGAATGATTTATCGTCTGCAGTTTTGTATCGTTCTCTCGTTGCTATCTCTTGCTCGTGAAAAGAACGAAAAAAAAATGTTGATGTCGACATAATTAATATTGTAGTGTGACATGTTAATTTTTAAGCTTATCAGCAAGATAGTGTTCGATTTCGTTTTCTGCTTATTTCAGCACAGTTTTGTTTCGTCAAAATGAAAATTTTAATTGATGATATGAACTTTTGATGATAATGAAAATGATCTTTTGAAAATTAACTTTTGTAATAGGGGAATTTGATATGTATAATTTAAAACGCTTAAAACAAATTATTAAAACGGATTAAAAATTGTTAAAATTACATGTGAAATCATTTATGGCGTTGTTTACAGGAAGTAAATAGAACAGAATTGGAATGATTTATCGTCTGCAGTTTTGTATCGTTCTCTTGCTGCTATCTGTCGCACATGAAAAGAAGTGGAAAAAGAAGAATTTTTGATGTCGACATAATTAATAGTGAGGTGTGACATGTTAATTTTTAAGCTTATCAGAAAGATAGTTGTTCGATTTCGTTTTCTACTTATTTTAGAACAGTTTTGTTTCGTCAAAATGAACTATTGATGATGATGAAAATGATATGAACTTTTGAAAATTAACTTTTGTAATGGAGGAATTTAGTACACATATAATTTAAAAAGCTTAAAAACAAATTATTAAAACGAATTGAAAATTGTTAAAATTATATGTGAAGTTATTTATGATGCCTGTTTACAGGAAGTAAATATAACAGTATTGGAATGATTTATCGTCTGCAGTTTTGTATCTTTCTCGCTGCTATCACTCGCACATGAAAAGAAGTGAAGAAAAAAAAAAAAAAGAAGAATTTTTGATGTCGACATAATTAATATTGTAGTGTGACTAATTAATTTTAAGCTTATCGGCAAGATAGTTGTTCGATTTCGTTTTCTGCTTATTTTAGAACAGTTTTGTTACTCGTCAAATGAAAATTTTAATTGATGATGAAAAGGAATTAAACTTTTGAAAATTAATTTTCGTAATGTAGGAATTTGGTACGCATAATTTAAAGCGCTTAAAACAAAAAATTATTGAATTAAAAATTGTTAAAATTATTATTTTTTTAATTATACTTAAACTTATTAAGCAATTTACTTAAAACACACAATGCACGCATTATTTAAAAGGTACAATTATTTTTTACGTATAATTTTTTAAAAAATTATTCTAGTGAATAAATACAGTTTACAAAAAAAAGTATGTAAAATATACTGTGGAAATAATAGAAAATGAATCTGAAAAAAGGAAAATTTTTATTTATTTAAATTTGTACATAATTTTTGTGAAGATTACAAATAAAATAATACATAAACTTGAAACTTTTTTTTATTCAAATATAATGTTTATTAGTAAAGCAAATAAATGTTTTTCCAAGCCCTATTATAATCTTAAGTCTTCCTGTGTTTACTACCATATATTTTGTAAGTCATTTTAAAAACAAATTAATGAGATTTACCGCATTAGAATTAAATTTCAGTTAAGAAAGAAATTTTTGTCTTAAAAATCAATGTTGTTCATATGAAAAACTGTTAAATGCATGATATTATGAGTGTAAAGGATTTGGAATCTCATTTATTTAACTTATGACACTTATGCTTATTCAATATTTTATATATTTTCTTTACAATCGTTAAATTTATTTATTTTAAATTTATCCAAGCATTAATTAATTTTAAATTAATGAAGCATTAGGAATTTATTGTGTAGCTTCAGATTAATTAACTGCATTCTTAAAATGTATTATGTATCTTTCCAGTTTAACTATATGAAAGAATAAATTAAACTAAGTAAACAAAACATTAAATTATTAGAAGGAGTTGAGTTTTAAAGGGTATTTGCCACTTACAAAGTTGGGAGCAAAAGTAAGGTTATTATTTTTATTTATTGTACAAAATTTTATTGTTTATAATGTAGAAAACTTTATTGTTTGTGTTGTACGAACTTTATTCTTTATACTGTAGAAAACATATTGCTTACAAAACTTTATTTTTTATATTGTAGAAAACTTCAATAAAGTTTTGTAAACAATATGTTTTCTGCAATATAAAGAATAAACGTTGTAGAAAACATATTGTTTACATTGTAGAAAATTTTTACATCATATTTTCTTTTAGTTTTCCTGCACTCCCTGTTATTATTTTTTTATTATTTTTAATTTCATGAGATTACGAAATAAATATGTTAACATCATTGCGACTTAAGTAAATGATGATATTTGAGCATTTTGCGTATTTCAAAAATAAGAAAGGCAATAGTTTATGTAACATATTTAAATTTTAAATAATTTATGTAACAAATTTGATACTTACCAAAATTGTAAACAAAAGTGAGTTTATTCTTTTTATTTATTATACAAAACCTTACTGCTTGTATTGAAAAACTGTATTGTTTATATTGTACAAACTTTATTAACTATTTTGTGCAAACTTTATTGTTTATATCTAGAAAATATATTGTTTACATTGTAGAAAACTTTACTGTATATTTTCTTTTTTAGCTTCCTGCACTTCCTGTTATTATTATTATTATTATTATTATCATTATTATTATTTGAAATTTCATGTGATTACGAAATAAATATGTGTACCGACATTGCGATTTAAGCAAATAACAATATTTGAGCATTTTATGTATTTCCAAAATACAAAAGGCATTATTATATGTAACATATTTAAATTTTAAATAACAATAAAAAATGATTAGAAAATTTCTTGTATTAAAAGTTTTAATTACATTTACAACTACTTAAAATAAACTTTTCAAAGTTTTATATACAAGTGATAAACATTCATGTATTGCAGAAATTTAATAATATGGTTAATTATAAAAGATATTATAAATAATACCTGCATTGCTTATAAAATAATAGAAACCTTGCATTTCCACATCTGTAATATAAGCTTTGAGCCTTTTATTTATTTCATTTCCATTATTTTCTATCTTGCTTTAGATTTATGAAGTTAAATAACGTCGACATATTTATTAGTTTATTATGTGAAATATTAATGTAGTACATAAGTTTACTGAATTTTACTGATTCGTGTAAAATTATAACTTTCATTATTATTTGTTTTTTTTTAATCAGTTATTATTGAAATTCGCTGCTGGTATTGTTTTCGAATTTCTGTTTTTGTTATGCCAGACAAAAATACATGTTTCTGATTGAAAGAACCATTTATTTCCTACAAGATCTCATAAAAGAAATGATTTCGAAACATTCTCCTACTTTTCCCAGTTGTATAAAGCTAAAAGAATGTTTCTGATAATAATGAAAGTTATAATAGAACTCTAGATGAAATGTCGGTATTGATGGTCCAAGTTTTCCTTTGAGGTTTAGCTTTTTTTTTTTCCTTGGAAGCTATATTGTTGTTAATGTTTCCTTTTGATTATTGTAGTCAGGAGTTTTTTTTTGTGTGTGTGGTTTTCCTTTAGCAGCACTGCTATTAAACTTCCGTTTATTTTTTATTTCATACAACTCATTTTTTTCCTGCCTTGAATGGTTTCTTCTCAGAAATTCAACAAGATCCTTTTTTTATTTTTCTTGTGTATAAAAAGATATAAAACTGTCCTCGTTACTGCATATTGATATTCGTCTTGTTTGTTAATGTGGTCGTTGTAATATCTCTAACATATAGATCATGTATTTATATATTACAACGAAATTTGCTTTTTGAAAAGTGCAATGAATTTTTTTGGTTGTTGTTGACGTCGATGGTCACTAATGTATATGATAAACAATGCACCAATAAAGGAAATATACTGTCTTCTGGGGGAGTGCTTTTAGGAGTAACTGGCCCTCATTTGTATATTGTACAATCTGAATGTCGATGTGTATAAAGCTAAATTCGTCTTGTTTGTTAATGGGGTCGTAGTTTCTCATATAGATATATGTTACAACAAAAAAATAGATATATATTACAACGATATAGATATATGTAACAATGATATAGATATATGTTACCACGAAAACGTTTTAAAAGTGCAATGAATTTTTTGTTGTTGTTGATGTCGGTAGTCACTTATGTATATCATGAGCAGCGAACCGATGAGGAAAAAGATAGTGTCCTTCGGGAGTGCTTTTAGTAGTAACTTCCCCTCATTTGTATAGCATGTAGGAGAAATCCCGAAAACATCCCACTAGACGGCCTGAATGTCGATGTGTATAAACTATCAGTTGTATAAAGCTAAATTTATCTTGTTGTTAATGTGGTCGTAGCTTCAACAATTAAGCGTTCGTTAACAACGCTTCGTTACAATGAAAAATTTTTGAAAAAGAATGATTGAATTTTTTTGCTGTTGTTGACATCGGTGGTTACATATGTATATCATGAACATAGCACTGTTAAAGGAAAGATACAGTCTTACGGGAAGGCTTTTAGAGTAACTGCTCCGTTTGTATATTGTTTGGGAGAAATACCAAACAATACCATCCCACTATGCAGTCTGAGTGTCGATGTGTAAAAAGTATCGAGCTAAATTCGTATAAGCTAAAAAGTATTGTTATATAAAGCTAAATTCTTATTGAAAGATTGGTATCCTGAAAGGGAAGTGAGTTGTATGCTAGACATTCAGCATAATGTGTACAAAATGTAAAACTTAATTGGCACGCACATATGTTAGTTGGAGAGCTGGTGGCAATTAGCAGTTACTGCCTTCAGAAACGAAAATACTCGATGATAATTGGGACAATATATGTAAAAGCTTCTCGTATCGATCTTCAGGATCTCTGTGGGAGTTTTTCGAGTTTTCTACCATGCGGTACACAAATGTTCGGCAGTTAACTCTTAAAAGCTCTCCGGGAAGACGCTATCCTACCCTCATCACCTGTTGGGGGTTGTTGTTGGCATACATAAGTAATACATGAGGATCACCGATGTTCAACAAAGAAGAATAAAGTGATCAAATGACTCAATAAGAATGTTGATCTGACAGGAGCCGGCATATACCAGCCATATTTAGTGGTTCCAGTATATTTATTTGCCCAAATAACTCATTTGAGGAACACTGATCTCTATAAAAACATACCAAAAGGCATTATTACTGCTCACTTATAAGACAATAATATTCTTGATCCAATTGTTAATTTTTACGCAGGTATAGTTAATAATTTCTTCATCTTACTAGACGATAATGTTAGATTACACGGAGCTCGGTTGGTGGAGAATTGCCTTTGTGATTAGACTATTGCGCATACATGCTAAGTAGAATGGTCTCCGGGCCTGAAACCACCCTGCCATGTTTAGAAGACTGACACTTAAACCGTCCCTGAAACCTTTCAAGGTTTTATTTACATCAATGGACTTTGTTGCTTATGAATTAATAGAGATCTTCATTTTGAATATGGAACATAGTTGTGGTTTTTGTGTATTGATGTGATCATATTCTGGCGAGGGTAGATCATATTCTGTATTGTTGAGTATCCGTAGAGGTGATCATATTCTGTATTCGAGCTGATCACACACTGAGTTAGGATACTATAGAAAAATATAGCATCCTATTTCTGAAAATGCAAAAAAGAAAAACAATGCACTTATTTTTTGCCTTAAAAAACAACAAAATGGAAACATAAATTTTTTTGTATCTTTTGTGCCTTTTAAGATAAAAAATAAGTGCATTGTTTTTCTTTTAAGCATTTTTAGGTTTGTTTTGTCGCTCTACGGTCATCTTGTGCACACGAGGGCTAAACAGACAGGGCGCTACAGTTTAAAGTGTATTCCGAATCACTCAATATTCATGCCACCTTCATCACATGATTCGAACCTGAAGCCTGTGGTACCAAAGGTCAGAGCGCTGGCCAATTGGCCATCAGGCCGTTTTGAGCATTTTTAAGACAAAAAATAAGTACATTGTTTTTTTTCGTGCTTTTTATGACAGAAAATAAGCGCATTGTTTTTATTTTAGGCTTAATGTGTGAAATATTGTTTGAATATTATTTTTTGCCGAGTTTCCTGAATGAATAAAAATTGTACAATCCCATTTTTGGTGCCTTATTCACTTATTTTTAAAAAATAAATAAATAAGGCATTCGTATTAGGATTAGCATAAAACCCGAATGGTAATAAACACATTATACATGTGTTAAAATTTCAAATAAAGAAGCAACAGTGTATTATAAGAATACATTGCATTTTATTTTGATTGCATCTTCTGTACAGCAGCAATAACCCTTTTAAATGTACTCACTACAAGTGAAAAAATTGAATGAAAAATACATTAATTATATAAATTTCGTCATACATGTTTTTCGTCGCATTAATAATTATATACATTTGAAGAAATGTTTTATACTAGCGAATCGAAAAATTTTTGGCATTAAACATCTGGTAGCTACTAGATTAAGTCAATTATAGTATTACTGAAAGATTCAATTGAAATAAATTTCCTTGTAAAACATATTCGCTGAGTTATCAAGAGTTAATCAATACCTGACAAAATAAAAAAAAAATTACAAGATAAAACACTTTCTTAGAAATATCGCAACTCGTTCGAAAATTCGAATAGACTTAATTTGACCATTAAAAGAAAATGGCCCATAATAGCGCATAAAATTATCTCATAAAAAGCCATTAACCTCCATTATTCCTAATTTTCATTTCTCTTTTGATATACACGTTTTTAATGATAATCAAGTCTCACCTGAGTGGGCATGAAAGAAAAACAAAAACTTTCACGAACCAGAAAACTTAACAATAAAAAACAAATTGTTCATAATTATGTTAATTTCTTTCAACAACCCGTTTTGTGTCCAACCTCTTTGTCTAAAATGAAAAACATTGAAGAAGAAAGTAGCATGTAATAAAAAAGTTGGAAGTGACTGGACCCAGTTTCACCTAGGATCAGCCCAGTTAGTTGCTACTGCAAGGAACTTCAAACGCCCTCTCGACCAATCACAGCCAGCCATTTTGTTCTCGGATGACTGGCGCCAATATCTCGAGTTGCGTTCGAAAAGCTAGTTTTTGTTCTATTTTTCAAATGAAAAGAAAGAAGATTTCGCCAATGGGTGAAATTTCTTTCCTATTGAAAGGGCAATTGTTGTTTTTTTTTAATTTTCATAATTACTTGCCTTTATTATTTTTTTCCTCTCGTCAATCTTTTTACATTCTTGCCTGGATACTAGCATTATCTTAATTGCAAGTTGTGGAACATGTTAAATTTCAATTGAATTGGGTTTGAAATAGCTAAAAGAAAGTTATCTTCTGAAATTTTACAATCAAGAAATTTCTGAATAAAAAAACTAAAAGTTATCTTCTGAATTTCAATTCAAATATTAAATTTTAATTGAATTGCATTTGATAAAACTAAAGAAGTTATCTTCTTAAATATTACAATCCAGAAATTTCTGTAAAATATCAATGTGAATGAGAAATTATAGTTAAAATTATAGTCAGAATAATGCATGATGTTCAGAAAAGTTATAAATAGAAATTATTATTATTAATATTAAATGGAAATGGAATTTTATCCTAAATATCAATTTAAAATAATATATAATTTGCTCAGTTTTATGGTTTTTATTTATGTTTTAGTGATTTAAAATACATTTATGTATAAATACTATAGTCTTAATTTTATTAGAAATTTTTGTCATATCTAATCCGCTATTATGACGAATGAAAACTACTAGAATATAATAAAATAAATAAATTATTTCTTATTATTCTAATTAATAATTAATTAAAAAATATGTGCAATAAAACTTAATATGCTTCATAATATTTCTTTTATACAATTCAGTATGCCTTTAAAGTTTTGAACAATATTGAACAATAAGTATAGTGTAAGACTATTTACCCAAAACTTTATTTGGGTAAATAGTCTACACTACTTAAAAGTCTACAAACTTTATTTTATATCTTTTGGTATTCAGTAAAATTTAACTTTAAACCTTTATCTTTAAGTAATTAAAAACAAACTTTTATTAGCATTTCTTCACTAGAAATTAACAGTGTCTTAAGCAATTTGTTTCAAAACAATAAACACTCCTAATTCTAAAAATTTAATCTTGGCTCCATTTAAATAAAAGGTGATACAATCTCAAAATAATGTTGTATAGCCCATAGTGGTGTAACTATACCTTCTGATGATGGCGGCCGAATAGGGGCCCCTCAATACAAAGTGTCATCATTGTACTTTTTTTTTTTAATAAAGTATCTATATAAAATACGTATTATTTTTGGTTGATACTATAAAATTTTAATTTAAAAGGGGTATGGAATTAAAATTATCGTTTGTTTTTTTTTTAGTAAAAATTTTATTAAGTAACTTTCTTTTTAAGGCTTTCTATTAAACAAAAGTGTCAATGACAACCTCAAAGTTGAAGTTTAGGGTCACGGAATGTTTGATAGAATAGCCAATTGCGTGATCTTTCTTGTCCTATATAATATCTTAAATAAGTTTTTATCAATGTCCCATATAATAACAAATATCAGGCCTTTCCTGAACTCATAGCCTGTCTGTTCTGTCAGGAACTCTATGGTAATTTGCCCATCTTCTCGCTCTGCTGTTATGCCGCTGATAACCCATTAAATTAAAAGAAAATTGTAAATGTATTATTAGTACACTTACATTTTTCATGTGAAAAGGGTTCACATTTTACTTATAACCAACTCCCACAAATACAATGCCTCACAATATCTAAAAATATTCATTAACTACTACAAATACTTAATATAATTTCAATACAATACCTCACAATATCTAAAAATATTCATTAACTACTACAAATACTTAATATAATTTACCTCACAAGCAGCTGTAGGAAAAACATGAATAAATATAAACATAAAACTTTCAATTAAGCAATCAATTTAAAACATTAAGTGATAATCAGTATAAAATCTTCATTTACCCAATAAATGCAGAAATTTAGAAAAGAAAAAAGTTATATTGATACAACAATCTTAAAAAATTTTTTTGAAATTCTTTGTTTTTACAATGTCTTGTTGTAGCAAATAAAGGGTATTAGGATAATGTTCAATTAAAACTAACATCGCTTAAAATAACAATGGTTAATGACAATAAAGGTTTCTGTTCCAGAATTTCATAATAATAAAGGGCAACAAAGTAATAAATGTTAATCGGGCTAAAAGTTTTAAAAAAAGGAAAGGTACATGTTTAAAATTAAATTTCTTGTCTGTAATAAAATTAAATAGTTTTCTTTTTTATATGTTTGATTGTTTTAATTTAAGACATAATCTTTCAATGCGAATTATGATCAAATGATCAAATCACATCAGTTATCTGAATTTACTCATTTAACACTACAATATAGGAATCTGATGGCCGAGTGGCTAGTGCTCTGGCGCTCGATACCACAGGTTTCGGGTTCGAGTCTTGATTGATCCATGGATGTTTGTAGTTGTTCGGAATCCACTTTAAACCAATAAATAAAGGTTGGCTAGGTCCCGGTCTAACAACATGATAGTAGAGTTTTGAGGGAGTATTGTTACTCCACGTCCGTGGCTTATCTTCAAGCTACACGCAACTCCTGGGTAATGCTAAGTAAGTAACGTCGGTGCAGCGCTTGCCTTAAAGCATCAAAGACAATTCGTGTTTGCCAGCTGCATTAGGAAAAAAACACTACAATATATTGCGCATGATTTTCGATAACACTTGATCCTGATCATTTTAATTTATAAGAAAGACAATTATTACGAAGCTATTATAGTTACATATTTTTTACTATTTTTTAATTAATTGTCTGGTTCCATATCTTTTTACTATTTATTTAAATCATTGTGTGGTTCCTTATTTTAAATATTATCCGTCAGCTAACTTTAAAAACAAATAATATAGGTGAAAAAGTTATTGAAATGATTGTCTAAATGTAAGCAACTTTTATGAATGCATGATTTTTTTGAGCCGCAAAATAAGTACAAACATTTAAACACAAAAAATTATTTTTAAAACATGAAATAAATTTTGTCATATTGAATTCATTTATTCAAAATCAATTTTAAGAACATTAAATTTCCGAACGGAACTCAAATATTTTCCAATTTGGGAAAAAAATCCTTTTTAAATCTGCATCGAAAATATACCTATGAATAAGAAGAAAAAACTAATAATATTTTTTATCCATATCAAAGTTAATGAATTTTTCATGTAATGTTTCTTTTTTCACTCATTTCCTACCAGATTAGCAAATGAAAAGAATGTCAGACCGCACTATATTTCCGCCGGACTTCACAAAAAAGCGTTTAGCCAGGTTGTCAGCTCCAACGTTTCCTGTTGATGCATCAGAATTTCCCATGATCTTGACAACCCATGCGAAGTTTATTATTTTTTCTTCATTATTATTGAGGATAACACTGGTGATTAATATTTAACGTCATGGACAGAAGCGATTTTCGTTAAAGTACACTAGGATCGATTTCAAATTATACAAGCAGCTGCAGTAGTACAAACCTCTCTTTTACGAAAAAGCAAAAATTGCTACCGGTAATTACTTGCCAGTGGAGCATGGTATCGATGGATACTTATCGGCAAAAGAACCTATCCTTTAATTCTGAATGATTTTTCACAGTATACTTTAAATTCTAGTTGGAGATTGAGTTCGACCAGAAATTGACTCTGTTATGCGTATTAGATGGCAAGTTACCAAAATGTCTGTAATTGCAAATGAATACAATATGCCTTATCGATACTTCCATTTACTTCCTGCAGAATATTTAAATCGACTAGAACTTCGATTGTTCAGAAGTTAATCTTGTTCTTCTAGATGAACAATAATACACTGGTGATTCGTTACTTTAATTACGAGGAATGCGACATGCGGTATCAGTGCTTGCAATGGAGATTTGAATCGACTACAAGTTCGCCTTTCAGAGTACTGGTTGGCACTACAGCACCGGTTGATACATTCTTTGCTAAAATTTATATAATTGCAAATGAGCCAGATATGTGATGTCGATATTTTTCATCTAGTGAAAGATTTTAATTAACTGGAATCATGGAGGGTTTTTTCATATGCATTAGATAGACAATAGTCGATAGAAAATAGGATTCATGATTAAAATGTCTGCCTTATATCAATTAGAAGTTAGACAGTGAATTTAGAAGATACTATCTTACAAAGAAAGTTATTTGAATCTCTTTGAATATAAATTCGTTTTATCAATTGCTTCAGTGTATAATTCAATGTTAATTAAATATTGATTATTGTATTCTTCTTCTTCTTCATTGGCGCAACAGCTCCATGGGAGACCTGCGAAGTGGTAGATTTTGAGACAGGAGGCTTCTCTTTATTCCGGGTAGAGTTGTAAATCATACGGCCAGTGCTCTACAGTCGTATTAGACCGAGATCTACGGTTTAAAATGAATTCGAACCACCACAAGCATTCATATCACAGAAACCGGGACTCGAAACCGAAACATGTGGCATCGAGCCCTAGAGTACTAGTTACTCAGTTAACAGGCCCCATTGTATTCTACTGGGATTTAAAAAAATAGACCACAGTGCATTTTTCCGACATTTGCAGATCAGTACTAGTTACTCAGTTAACAGGCACCATTGTATTCTACTGGGATTTAAAAAAATAGACCACAGTGCATTTTTCCGACATTTGCAGATCAGTACTAGTTAACACTCAGTTAACAGGCCCCATTTGTATTCTACTGGGATTTAAAAAAAATAGACCACAGTGCATTTTTCCGACATTTGCAGATCAGTACTAGTTACTCAGTTAACAGGCCCCATTGTATTCTACTGGGATTTAAAAAAATAGACCACAGTGCATTTTCCGACATTTGCAGATATTTCATTAAGCTGATTAGCAAACGGCAATCAACGCATATATTAGGTCATTTCATGCTCTGTTTTCAAAAATTTATAATCCAATTTTCGTGAATATTAATATTGGCTATGTATTTTTGGCTTTCTTCATAAAGCTCAGGGGATTAAATCGAGAATGAATTCACTCGATTACTCCCAAAGTGAAAAAAATTGTATGGTGTGTGATTGTATGGTGATAAGTGGTGCTAAACCTCGCTTTAGGCTATGTTGAACCACATCCTGCTAAGTATGTCAATGAACAAAGAGAAAAAGAGGAAACCTCAATTTTAATCAATTGTACTTTAATCAAATTGAAACTGCCTCTTTACATTTAAATCTTATTTGTTAATCTCTTAACTATGTAATAAGCCTAACAAAATCTCATATTACACAATAAGAAAATAGATGGATCAGCACTGCTCATTGTTGCCATAGAATTTGGCAATTCACAGTGGTGACATCTTGATGAAGAATTCATGGTCTCCTCTCTCTTCCTCGAACCCAATGGTGGGATTATCCGGCCTACTTATTTATCATACGTAATTATTATCTGGGTTTAGTTCACGACTGCTTCATTAATTTTTTTTAAATAACTAATTTTCCTTAAAAATTAAGTCGATTCTATTTTTAATCTACATTTAAAGTTTACTTTTTAATAAATTTTTATTTAATATATCCTATTTATGCATCTTAAAACTTTCGATTTGAAATGTGAAGTGAATTCATGTGAAAATGAATTAAAGAAAATTTTCTTTTGAAAGTTGGCGAGAGTTTGGGATAGTCTAAATCGATCGAGACTTTTCATGTTTGAAAAAAAGAAGAGTAAGTTCTCTTTTTTCATGTATTAATCCCTAAAAGTGTTCTGCAAATTTAGAACGTGTATCTAACATTTTATAGCAGTGTTTAATTTTTAAGAAATTTGAGGGCAGACGTCATAAATAATCTTAGTAAAATAATATTGTTATTATCTAATTTATCGTTATCATTTCATTTATTACAGAATTTTTGAAAAATGTCAAATATTTATTTTAAATTGTTTAATTCCTTTTATCAGTTATTGGGATATAAAAATTCAAATCGGGTAATATCTAGGTTTTAACGTTTTGGGAATTGAAAGATTAAATTATGTTATACTTCTAAGTATTTTATTAATCGTAAACGTAAATATAACATAGTTTACAACAATCATTTTGCTTCAGTATAAATATTAATATACTAGGGAGATTATAGTCTCCTTTAAAAAATTTACGTAAAGAAAATGTTATGTGTTAAAATAATAAGTTATTTGTGTCATAAATATTACTTCTTTTACTATCAGAAGACGTTTTTAGAATACATTGTCTGAGGTTTGGTCTTTTAATGCACAGAAATAATATGGACTTTAATATTTGACGTTCGGGAATACCTTGTTCAAATTGTTCTAACGATATTATATTTCCTTCCCATTCGTTAATTTTCTGGTTGTACTCTTTGTCAGGTTGTTTGGTTGTCTCTCAATTTCATAATTGTATTTATTTTAATTGATCTGTCGTTTCAGCGTTTTTATATCGTTGTTAATATTTTTATATTATGATATCTAGCTACACTATGGTAATCGTAAAGGTTTTGAAAGCCTGAGTTATATTTTCCTTCAATTGTAATTTGCTTTAATTATTCTTTTTTATACGACAATGTGCCATAATTTTCTAAAACTATCAATGATAATTCATTATCAATTTTGTGTCACGATTACTTTTTATTTAACAAATACCACTACAACTCGTTCCACTTTTTTTCATTTCATATGAATCTTTTCTTATTAATGAAAAAATGAATTATTATTACAACAGAATAGTATCAATCCCAACTCGTGGTTTAATTGCTCGTGCCAATCAAGATCATGAGGGTTCTATACTCACTGGTAGCATGTATCGATAATATGGCTCTAAGACAAGATTTCCGATAGTTAAAAAAAGTTGGAAATTTGCCCCTTTTTTAAAGATAAAATTAACTTTTTTTTGTTATTTAATAATGCTTCCTTTTTTAAATAATTTTTTACAAAATAAGAGCTACATTTTTTTCAATTTTTAATTATTTTGGTCACTTGCACACATTTGTTTTCAAATATAGTAGTACATTTACGTAATTAAATATAGTTTATACAATATTTTCATGTATAGATAACAATGGTTGGAAACTACTAATTTTGAAAGGAGGTCACGAAACAAAAAAATTTAAATACCATTCATCCAGAATAGATTTTTTTTTTTAAAAAAGAGAATAGACTATGACAGATAATATTGCATCGAGACTTCAGACATCTTGCCAGTTTTGCTAGTTGGCATTTTCATTATTTTTTTCCTTTACGGTATATAAAATACGAAGCAGTTACTTCTAAAATTCACCCCGAAGATATTACTATTTCATTTCAACTTGAGGATGCAATATAGAATCCCACTTGTCATACACGTTATATAAATTTGAATATGTAGAAAGTGTTTGTGAGTAGCAATTATTTTGGATCAAGCATCCAGCATTAAATACATATAATGGAAGAAAATCTCACCGATAGACTACGAGGGAAAGCTTCATGGAAGAGATTTAAAATTAATTGTTCTGCAATAGCATATCGTATTGTACAAATCTAGAAATGGCGCACAACACACTATTATGACTGTAAAACAAATCGTCTGTAATTCTATCCAAGTAGAAAGTTATAGATTGAGCTACATGTTAATTAACTAGAACTAAATATAAATTCACTGTATTTAGTCACAATCTGGTTGGGTTCTTACAATTGTCCTCACATATAACACACAGTCTGTCTCATACATAATATTTTTCTGGTTTATAAGTTTTCTTCATATATAAAACAATTATTTACATATAATGCAGTTTTTCGTATATATATTAATATTTCTCTTTATAAATTTTCTTTTACATTTAAAACTGTTCCTAACACATAAGGCAGTTTTCCGTATATATATTATTTCTCTTCATAAATTTTCTTTTTTCGTTTAAAACTGTTTCTCACATATAATATAGTTTTCTTCACATACAATATAGTTTTCTTCACAATACAGTTTTTTTCACATATAATGTGCAGTTTTTCATGTAAAACGCACAGTTTGCCTCACATATGATATGTAGTTTTCATCACAAATGATGCACACAGTTTTCCCCACATATAACGCACATGTATAACATTTTTCTCGTGTATAGGTTCTCTTCGCATGTAAAATAATTCCTCGCATATAATGCACAGTTCTCCATGCATAAAAAATGTATTACAGGTTTTCTCCTGCATAAGTTTACTTCATATATAAATCAGTTCTCCGAACAAAAAACGTACAATTTTCCTTTTATAAACTTCAGTTTTCCTTATATATAATATAAAATTCTCTAGTAAACTAAAACATGTTGCTAAAAGGAAATTATGTTTGAATATTCTGTGATTGATGTATTAAAGTTATGTTTCCTTAATAATATTGGTAATCCAATGATTTATTATATATATATATATATATATATATATATATATATATATATATATAATCGGGGTAATTTCAAACTTCCTACTGCTTTTTGGAAAAGCAGCAGGAAAAATAATTTATTAAATGCTATATTTATCTAAAGTTATTAAGTAAACTAAATATTGTTTATAAGTAAATTTAAGCTAAATATTTATAAAGTAAATATTGTGTAAATTAATGATTCAAATATGCGAATATAATTTAAAATGATCAAGTATTTA
Source organism: Caerostris extrusa (assembly GCA_021605095.1). Classification (NCBI taxonomy): domain Eukaryota; kingdom Metazoa; phylum Arthropoda; class Arachnida; order Araneae; family Araneidae; genus Caerostris; species Caerostris extrusa. Next base: position 36,026 of record BPLR01009680.1, on the reverse strand, counting down.
TTTTATTAATTTATTTATGTATTACTCCTTCAAAAAAATACAATTTTAAATGTAATGTATAGTAAAATAAATTTCCAAGATTTTAAATCAAATATCTTAAATTTAAATTTTATATTTAAATATTTACATTTGTTTATAATATTGTTTGGACTTAGGAAATGTTGAACTAATATTTAAATATCTTCAAGGAAAGTATATATGAAAGAAATATTTCTATTTACAATATTTTCATTCGCAAACTTCTGCAATAAAAATAATTTATTAAAGAAGTTAAACACAAGCGCTTGACTGAATTTAATCGAATTATTTTTTGGTTTCTGTCTGGACTCTAACCATAAAACAAAAATAAAACTATTTTGAAATAAAAAAAATTAGTTTATAGTAACTATCTCGAATAGTTATCAGAACGCGTATGTTTTATAAATATGAACATCTTTATATAGCAAATACGAAACAAATATTTGTTTAATATTTTAAAACAGGGCGTATAATTTCCTGGTTTATTTAATAAATAATTATTTTCATGTATTTAATTCATTAATTATAATTGCAATTTTTTTCTTCAGGTGAAATTTTTGCCATAATGATTTTTGGAAATGTGATCTTTAAAATGTTTTAATAGTTTCTTTAAATAATTTATTCTTGGTGTTCAATTGTTGATCTGTTTCCGATTTTTATAATACTTAGTTATCATTTCCTGCTACATATTGTGAAAGATTCCCTTAATTTTTCCTCGAATTTTGGAACTATTAATTTTTGTTTCAATCTTCATTTGTGTCGACTTGTGAAACATATCAGTGGTAATTGGTAATATGAGCAGCTACTGCACCGGAGGGTTTTGGTTCCAATAACCTGGCCGCTTCCAAGATAATAATTATTTTCAGAAGATTCGTTGACTATTGTGATAACATAAGGCAAAGTCATCTCTTCATCGTCCGTAGGCGAGCTGCTGTGGTCTTCATAAGTGCAACACTATCTTTAACAATGTTTAAAAAATATTTACTTGCAAATTAGGCTTTTGAAATCAGATTATGAGCATGTACCTGCTAAACGAGATGAGTAACGCATTTTAGGTAGACCAGTGGGGTTTATTGAAGGTGTAAATTTGATGGGTCAATGATGCATCTACAACAAGTTTGGTGGGAAAATGATATTTTTGAAAGTGCAATTGTTGTGGGAATATGATATTTCTTGAAGATGGAATTTTGGTGGGAAACTGATGTTTCTTGATGGCACAATCTTGGTGGGAAAATGATGTTTCTTGATGGCGCAATCTTGGTGGGAAAATGATGTTTCTTGATGGCGCAATCTTGGTGGGAAAATGATGTTTCTTGATGGCGCAATCTTGGTGGGAAAATGATGTTTCTTGATGGCGCAATCTTGGTGGGAAAATGATGTTTCTTGATGGCGCAATCTTGGTGGGGAAAATGATGCTTCTTGATGGCGCAATCTTGGTGGGAAAATGAGGTTTCTTGATGGCCCAATCTTGGTGGGAAAATGATATTTTAGAAAGTGGAATTTTGGTGGGAAAATTATGTTTCTTGATGGCGCAATCTTGGTGGAAATGATGTTTTAGAAAGTGAATTGATGGCGCAATCTTGGTGGGAAAATGTTTCTTGATGGCGCAATCTTGGTGGGAAAATGATGTTTCTTGATGGTGCAATTTTAGCGGGAAAATGTTTCTTGAAGGCCCCATTTTGGTGGGAAAATGATTTTCTTGAATATTGCTGGTGTAATGATTTTTGGAAAGACAGATTACACAACAGAAGAGGATTTTCTATACACACACGTGAAAGGGTGTGTAGGTCATAATAGTGAACTTGCAAAAAAACTGTCTACCACGCATCGCTTCAGAGAAAACCCAAATTTTCAACGCGGAATCCAGTTGTAAATGAAAAGCCAGTAGATACTCAGCATTTCATTTGTATTGGAAAATTCCAAACCAGTATCCCGATTATCGATGCAATGTATACCGTCACACTAAACTAAACAAGTTTACTCGTTTTTTAAAACGGTAAATATAGAACACAGCGGAGTTTTAATCTTCTTTTCGTAAGCATGTTAACCAGCGTGTTAGTAAATAGGGCGTTTTAACCATCATATTTTGACATTTGTTTCCTTTAAAATGTTTTCTAATAAAATGATTTCTACTATTAATCGTGGGCAACTGAAAAAATCATTGAATCGTTTTTGATATGATTTTCTTTTTAAAATTGTTTGTGATCATTATTAGAAAGAATAATTCATTTAAGTTGAAAGCAATTCGGAAATTGTCTATTAAAGGATCCCAAATTTGACGTCAAAATCAAAATTATTACGCTAAACATTCCTATAAAAGAAAATTGGTATGCTTGTATTACATAGCAATATTTGAATTATATATAAACACAACCATCACACTTTATAAATTTTTCACTTTAAATCTAAGAAATCTTGGTTTATGCATTCTTTATTGAACATTTATTATTTTGATTTTCCTGAATCATAATTAATCATAGTGTAAATTCAAAGCAAATTATATTTATATTTAGCAAATTATTTAATTTTCAACCATTGAAGAAATTACTTTTTATTAAATGAGACTAAGTTCCAATGAATTAATTAAAAATAAAAAAAAATTTCAAAATTATTTCATGCGTATAATTAAAATTAATGAAGTGTATTTCGCATAAAGGCATATTTAAAGAAAAAGTTTGGTATCAAGAAAAAAAAATTAGTACATTTTACAAATTCTTCTGATATTCTCAGAAACGCCTATGCAATGATGCGTTGAATTTAAATTAAACATAAAAAAAAATTATCCTTTATAACTTTATATAAACTTATATTGTTTTTGTTTGATTTTTTGGGGTTTTTAGTTTATTTTTTTTTTTATCAAATTTTTTTCCTATAGAAAGTTTGGAAATTTAAAATTTCGATCTGTTTTAGAGTCACTTGAATTTCGAAAATTTAATAAACTCAAATAAAAGAGACTTTTTAAAATCTTTTATGATTTTTTTTTTATATATCTAATAAATTTGTAACGACAATATAAAATAAATTAATATCATTGACACATTTCTTTTGAAAACGAGATTCATTAAACTAACAGTAATAGTTCTTTAATGTTAAATTTTCTTACAAAAACTATTTATTTTCTTTAAAATATTTTCGTATTTTCCATACTATTTGTTTTTTATTCCAAAAATATTATGTATATCTTTTTTAACTAAAAGAAAACAATTTTTCTAGAAAAAGAACTTTTATACATTCTTACTCTTCTAAGATACACATAAATAATAAAGAGCAGTATCCTTGTTCAGTTAAGCATAAAATTTCACAGAAAGTTTTTATTAAAAATAATTTTTTTTTATTGAAATTATTTTATGAAGATATAACACGTGAAAGATCAGTAATTTTTTTTTCTGGTTCTTGTTTAGAAATAAATTTGATTATAATAAAATTTGTTTAGAATAAAATAACAGAAAAGTAACTTAATATTTTAATAATAACTTCACTTTAATACTTTGGGTGGATTTATCATATATCAATCATTAAATACTTTGAGGTATTTTCATATATTGTATTTTTAATTTCAAATCAGTAATGATACTTTTCTTTTCTCCAGTACTTACAAAAAGTATACTTTTTGTAAGTACTGTGTATACAAAGAATACTTTTTTCGTCTTTCATCATTTATTATGCATCAATTTATTTTAGAATAGGTTGGTGCATGTTGAAAGTATGCAATTTAAAAATGACGAATTCGATATAATTTCGGTATATTAGCAAATCCTTATTTAATATGAAAAATAAATTACTAGAAAGCAATCAGGTGTCTGATGGCCAAGTGGCTAACGCTCTGGCACTCGATGCAACAGGTTTCGGGTTCAAATGCCATGGATGATTGTAGTGGTTCCGAATCCACTTCAAACAGTAGGTACGTCTAATATGACTGTAGAGAGTTCAACGTAGGGCTGACAACCCTACCCCCGTGAAAAGAAAACATCTCCTGTCTCGAATGTTCTCGAATGTGTCTTCATGGTGGACCAATGAAAAGATAATCATTATAAGAAACTACAGATATATATATATATACGTGGATCTATATAACACACTTTATTTAAATATTACCATTTTAAGTTGCTATATTAATATATTTCCAATTTTTATACATTCATGAAAATAATTTTTAAAATAAGTTTTAAAAATATTTAAAATAAAAAATAGTTTTGATGTAACGAATTTAGTTGTATATTTATATATTTAATTGGTTGTTAAAAATGTTTTACTTGTAAATAAATATTTGATACAATAAAATTGAGCTCATAAAATTGCAAAAAAAATATATATATTATTCCGTTGTGGCAATTTATACAAATTAATGAGGTAATCCTTATTATGGTTATTATTATACTGTGATAAGCAAGTTAAATGATGCATATTATAAAATAATAGTGAATTATTGGATAATTTATCAATATGAATGAAATTAACATTAAAAGGGGAATTCTAAAATATTAACAACTAATCGACCGGCAATGCTTCGGTATTGCTATATGAATTAAATAAATATAATTGATGTATAAATACATTTACTCTATTAAAATGATATAAATGGATTAATGTGTGATAATTCTTTTTTTTTCTTTTCATTACTGGTTCGTTTTGATATTTTCTTTTACTTGTTATTCAGCATGTTAAATTATTCGGTTGCGATTGGATATCCAATTTTGTTTTATTTCGTGCATTAAATTTTTGTATTCAATAACTCCGAAGAAATGCTGTTTTTGAACAGAATTCAAAATGCGAAAAATGCAATCTTTATTAAATACTATAAAAAACAAGAGCACTACCTATAGGATGTTTAGGTAGGTAGATAGGTATTTTATTCAACGCTCTTTATATACTCCCGGCACTATTAAAAACAAACTGAAATATTCAGCGATGTCAGTAAAATAGACCCCACACATATGAACATTGCTTTTTAGTTATATAAAGAAAAACAGCACTGCCTATAGAATTTTATTCAATACTAACACTCCTAGCACAAATGATAAAAACTGTGAAATTTTCAGGAAATCCGTGAAGTAGGTCACATATTTATGAAAATTACTTTTAGTTACATAGAGAAAAACAGCGCTACCTATGGGATTTCATTCAACATTAACAACCCTAGCACAAGTGACAACAAATTGTAAAAACTTTCAGCGAAATAGGTCAAGTAGGTCACACATTTATGAACATTGCTTATTAGTTATATAGAGAAAAACAGCGTTGCCTATAGGATGTCATTCAACGTCCTCTAAGCTCACCTGGCACTAATAACCAGTGAAATTTTCAGAAAAATAAATCGCGTAGACCACACACATATGAACATTGTTTTTTAGGTATATAAAAAACAGTGCTACCTAAAGGATTTGATTCAACATTTTCTGAACACTTCTAGAACTAATAATAATAAACTGTAAAATTTTCAGCAAAATCGGTAGAGTAATTATTGAGACTATAAGGCACATTTATAGACATTTCGTTTTATTTACTGATTTGCAAATAGTACAAGTAAATTTGAGAATATAAACAAACCCCTTCACTCATCAAAACATAAAAAATGAAAATTGCATTTCTTAATTTAATAAAAAAAAATTTAAAGTAAAAAAAAAAAAAAAAAAAAATTTATTGCACAAATATTTCTTTCAGTCCAGCTGTTATCGGTTAGAACAGATTTGGTTTGGTTTGTCGCTCTACTGTCATTTTTTTGCACACTTCAAGCTAATTAGACCGGGATCTACGTTAAACTGGATTCCGAAACGCTAACAAACATCCATGCCACCGCCAGGATTCGAAGTCTGTGGTACCAATGGATAGCCAATTGGGCTTCAGGCCGCATCTACAGAAGTAGAAGTTGAACTGTAATGCTTTGGATTGAAAGGTTACAATTCCGATTCACGTTATCTGAACTAAACTATTTAATACGGTACACGTGCATTAAATAACCTTCGTTATTTTCGGTCTAGTTAAGTAGATGTTTTCTTAAATTTCTCACGTGTTACACAAATATGTTATATATATTACTCTAGGCATTTCTATTCTAACACTTCTCTTCTATTTTGCGAAATGGTGCATGCTATTTACATCTAATAAATATCCTGAAATAGAGACCTGATAGGTGTAGAATATCAGGTTTCTTGTGTTGCAACCTTGGTAACACTGAATCTTATGGGATTCCTTCTTATCAATTGTATATGACGGCAGATTACACCTAGTAAAAAAACAAATATATATCTATATATATATATAAAACTGCTGCTTTAAAATAACGTATTGCAAGTTGCCGAACTTTAATGGATTTCTGAAATTTGATTAAAAAAAAAAAAAAAAAAAAAAAAAGCCCAGTAAATTTTTATTACTTGTTTTTTTTTTTTTTTTTATTGGAGATGAGAGTAGGCATTTTATTAATAATTTAAACAAAAAAATTATTTTTTTTGTTTAAATTTGCAATTTTTAAGTATTTACATCTAGCAATTATCCTGAAATAGGAAGAAACCTGATAGGTCTAGAATAGCAGGTTTCTTGTGTTGCAACCTGGATAACATTGAATCTTATGAGATTCCTTCTTATCAATTGTTTATGACGGCAGATTACAACTAGCAAAAAAAAAAAAAAATATATATATATATATATAATTGCTACTTTAAAATAACGTATTGCAAGGTGCCTAACTTTAATGGATTTCTGAAATTTGATAAAAACAAAAACAGTACATTTTTATTACTTGTTTTTTATTGGAGAAGAGAGTAGGCATTTTATTAATAATTTAAACAAAAATTAATTTTTTTTTGTTTAAATTTGCAATTTTTAAATATTTACATCTAACAATTATCCTGAAATAGGAAGAAACCTGATTGGTGTAGAATAGCAGGTTTCTTATGTTGCAACCTTGGATAACATTGACTCTTATGGGATTCCTCCTTATCAGTTGTTTATGACTTCATATATATATATATATCTATATATAATTGCTACTTTAAAATAATGTATCGCAAGGTGCTGGACTTTAATGGATTTCAGAAATTTGATAAAAAATAGTAACAGCTGGACTAGTACAAACCTCTCCTTTACGAAAAAGCAAAAATTGCTACCGGTAATTACTTGCCAGTGGGAGCATGGTATCGATGGATACTTATCGACAAAAGAACGTCGTACCCTTTAATTCTGAAGGATTTTTCAGAATATGCTTTGAATGCTAGTTAGAGATTCAGAAGTTCAGAAACTGACTCCGTTATGTGTGTTAGATGGCAAGTTACCAAAATTTCTCTAATTGCAGAATCATATTATACGAACAGTTTGTACGAATAAATGAAACAATGATTCTGCTAACTCATAACTGTAAACTCATAAATAAAAACAGGCAATATTTATCATATATTTGCAAGAATATTATTTTAAAATCAAGAGTTAATTTTTCTCATACTTTCGACAGTTAAGAAGCTTAATTTCGACTGTAAGAAATTTAAGAAAACATCTACGCAAATAGACCAGGGCCGCGGGTTGGCCACCCCTGGTCTATTATCTCCACTTTTCCCTATTTTGCAAAACGGTACATGCCATTTACATCTAACAAGTATCCTGAAATAGGAAGAGAAATGACAGATGCAGAATATCAGGTTTCTTGTGTTGCGACCTTTGTAACACTGACTCTTATGAGATTCCTTCTTATCAGTTGTTTATGATGGCAGATTACACCTACTAAAAAAACGGTATATATCTATAAAATTACTACTTTTAAAATAATGTATTGAAGGGTGCCGAACTTTAATGGATTTCATAAATTTGATATTAAAAAAAACAGTAAATTTTTATAACTTGTCTTTTATTGGAGATGAGAGTAGGCATTTTTATTAATGATTTAAACAAAAAAATTAATTTTTTTTTTGTTTAAATTTGCAACTTTTAAATATTTACATCCAGCAATTATCCTGAAATAGGAAGAAACCTGATAGGTGTAGAATAGCAGGTTTTTATGTTTAACCTGGATAACATTGACTCTTATGGGATTCCTCCTTATCAGTTGTTTATGACTTCATATATATATATATAAAAAATTGCTACTTTAAAATAATGTATCGCTAGGTGCTGGACTTTAATGGATTTCAGAAATTTGATAAAAAAATAGTAACAGCTGGACTAGTACAAACCTCTCCTTTACGAAAAGCAAAAAATTGCTACCGGTAATTACTTGCCAGTGGAGCATGGTATCGATGGATATTTATCGGCAAAAGAACGTCGTACCCTTTAATTCTGAAGGATTTTTCAGAATATGCTTTGAATGCTAGTTGGAGATTCGAAGTTCAGAAATTGACTCTGTTATGTGTGTTAGATGGCAAGTTACCAAAATTTCTCTTATTGCAGAATTATATTATACGAACAGTTTGTGCGAATAAATGTATAATGATTCTGCGAACTCACTAACTGTAAACTCATAAATAAAACAGGCAATATTTATCATATATTCGCAAGAAAAAAAAAAAGTTAAAGAATAAAGCTAATTTTTCTCATAATTTCGACAGTTAAGAAGCTTAATTTCGACTGTAAGAAATTTAAGAAAACATCTACGCAAATAGACCAGGGCCGCGGGGTGGCCACCCCTGGTCTATAATCTCACTTTTTCTATTTTGCAAACGGTACATGCTATTTACATCTAACAAGTATCCTGAAATAGGAAGAGAAATGACAGATGCAGAATATCAGGTTTCTTGTGTTGCAATCTTGCTAACACTGAATCTTATGAGATTCCTTCTTATCAGTTGTTTATGATGGCAGATTACACCTACTAAAAAAACGGAATATATCTATAAAATTACTACTTTAAAATAATGTATTGAAGGGTGCCGAACTTTAATGGATTTCATAAATTTGATAATAAAAAAAAAACAGTAAATTTTTATAACTTGTCTTTTTATTGAGATGAAAGTAGGCATTTTTATTAATGATTTAAACAAAAAAATTAATTTTTTTGTTTAAATTTGCAATTTTTAAATATTTACATCTAACAAGTATCCTGAAATAGGAAGAGGATAGGTGTAGAATAGCAGGTTTCTTATGTTGCAATCTTGCTAACACTGAATCTTATGGAGATTCCTTCTTATCAGTTGTTTATGATGGCAGATTACAGCTACTAAACAAAACGAAATATATCTATAAAATTGCTACTTTAAAATAATGTATTGCAGGGTGCTGAACTTTAATGGATTTCAGGAATTTGATAAAAAACAACCAGTAAATTTTTATAACTTGTTTTTATTGGGTTGAGAGTAGGTATTTTATTAATAATTTAAACAAATAAAAAAAAAAAATTGAATCGCAAATGCATTACCTTTTTTTTTTTTTTTTTTTCTTTTTTCTTTTCAAAGCACTTGATATCTGTAAGGAGTTAATGGAATGGATAGATCTCTCTATACCTTTTTTTTTCATTTTAAGCTCTTTCAAAGATAGGGAGATTATTCTTCGGGAAAATGTGAGAATAAAGGTAATGACGCAGCATTCGATGTCTGCAGTAGCAGCTTTTACTTTCCGATGTGCAATAAATAAATAGGAGGGAAACAAAAACTCATCTAAAAACTAGACGGAATAATTGAAATTCGACGTCGTCTTAGATATTTGAGAAAATAAAAGCACTCACCTTTTGAAATCGTTAATATTTTTCAGACGTTTATCTGCGAGAATAAATAGATATGCATCGTAATGCTTCCAAATTATCTAAACTTAATACTCAATTTAAAAATGTCGCTTTATTTGGCATTTGTACAAATTCTATTTTATTATCGAGAATTGTTTTTTTTTTATTGATTTAAAAGTCAAGTAAAGAAATGACTTACATGAAATTGAAGGCTTTAAATGTATTAGTATGTAGCTCTTTATTTGAGTATTTTTAATATAATTAATAATAAATAACAAATTTAAAAAATTTAAAAATTATAAAATTAGAAATAAAAATGAATTAAAATTAATAAAAAAATTATACAAATTTATAAAATTACAAATTAAATGCTTTAAATTAAAAAAAAAACTAAAAAAAATAATAAAATTATAAATAAAATGCTTTAAAAATAAATAATAAAATTATAAATAAAATGCTTTTAAAATAAAAATAAATAAGTAAATAAAATAAATTATAAAAAAAATGTATAAAAAAATAAAATAATAAAAATTAAATTATTAAATTATAAATAAATAAAAAAAAATAAAATTACAAATTTCTTTTTTTTTTTTTATATCTGTTTAATTTATTAAATTATAAATAAAATGCATTAAAATAAATAAAAAAAAATGAAAAAAGTTATAAAAATATAAATAAATTGCTTTAAAATGAATAATAAAAAAAAATAAAAAAAAATACTTTAAAATAAATAAAAATATAAAAAATAACTATACATTTGAAGTGGCAGAGTTTTCAATCATACGAAAGCCTTAAATAAATCTCAAAAAACTGTCTTCAAGTTGATAATATATTTGCTAATAACTTAAGAAATTATCAGTAAATGGCATAAGTCAAGCATCTTCATAGTAGCAATGTAAAGGTGTTCACACATTGAAAAAATGCCGACAAAAGCATTTCTTTATTTAAAAAAAATTGAAAATTAAAACTTGTAATTGGCAATGCGTCAGTTGTGACGTTTCGAAAGGGGATTATAAGACGACAAAATCTCTTCCCTGCAATTCAATCATCTGTCTCTAACATATTGCAGGATGCCGAACTTTAATGGATTTCAGAAATTTGATAAAAAACAGCCCAGTAAATTTTTATAACTTGTTTTTTTTATTAGAGATGAGAGTAGGTATTTTATTAATAATTTAAACAAAAAAAATTGAATCTCAAATGCATTATCTTTTTGTTTTCTTTTCAAAGAGCACTTGATATCTATAAGGAGTTAATGGAATGGATAGACCTCTCTATACTCTTTTTTTCATTTTAAGCATTTTAAACTCTTTTTCAAAGATGGGAGATTATTCTTCGGGAAAATGTGAGAATAAAGGTAATGACGCAGCATTCGATGTCTGCAGTAGCAGCATTTACTTTCCGATTCGCAATAAATAAATGGAAGGAAACAAAAACTCATCAAAAACTGGACGGAATAATTGAAATTCAACGCTTAATGTCTTAGATATTTGAGAAAATAAAAGCACTCACCTTTTGAAATCGTTAATATTTTCAGACGTTTATCTGTGAGAATAAATAGATATGCATCGTAATGTTTTCCAAACTTAATACTCAATTTAAAAATGTCACTTTATTTGGCATTTGTACAAATGTTATTTTATTATCGATGATTGTATTTTCTTTTTATTGATTTAAGGTCAAGTAAAGTTATGACTGGCATTAAATTGAGGGGGTGAAATGTATTTGCATGTAACTCTTTGAGTAATGTTTTTAAATAATGAATAATAAATAAAAAAATTTAAAAATTATAAAATTAGAAATAAAATGAATTAAAATTAATAAAAAATTATACGAATTTATAAAATTACAAATTAAATGCTTTAAATTAAATAAAACAATTTAAATTTAAAAATTATACACAAAATGCTTTAAAATGAATAATAAAAATTATAAATAAAATTTTAAAAAAAAATAAATAAAATTATAAAATAAAATGCTTTAAAATAAAAAAAAATGAAAAAAGTTATAAAAATATAAATAAATTGCTTTAAAAATAAATAATAAAAAAAATTATAAAATTATAAAAAAAATACTTTAAAGTAAATAAAAAATAATTATATATTTGAAGTGGTAGAGTCTTCCATCATACGAAAACCTTAAATAAGTCGGAAAATTGCCTTCAAGTTGACAATATTTTTGTTAATAATCTAGGAAATTACCAGTAAATGGCATAAGACCAGCTTCTTCATAGTAGCAGTGTAAAAGGTGTTTATCCATTGAAAAAAAATGCCGAAAAAGCGCTTCTTTATTTTTTAAAAAATTTAAAATTAAAAATTTTAATTGATAATGCGTCAGTTGTGACGTTTCGACAGGGGATTATAAGAGATGACAAAATCCCCTTCCCTGCGATTCAATCATCTATCTCTAACACATAGAAGACGTTTCTATGTGTCTCCTGTTGTTAATACATCAATAGGGTTAAAAGAATGACGGTATCTAGTATATATAGAGCTCAAACACGAGATATGTTTAATGCATATTCCTTCTTTTAATAATAAAAAATTAAAATAAAAAGTTATTTAATGCAATATTTCCATCAAATTTTTAGGGTTGAATTTTTTATTTGATTTGCTATAATTTATTTGGTCCGAATTAATCCCAGTCTATTCATCTCATTATGGTCAACTTATTTAAATTAATAATCGAATTAAAATGTAAGATGATTCATGGTGTTGTTGTGTATAGTCATCAGTGCCCTGCAGTACGGATGGGCATTCCATGAGAAATATACTCAGGGATGGAGGGATTGTGATGGAGCCCCTTTAGGTAGAAGTCTGACTTGGCTAAGTGACGCTCTTCCATTCATGAGACCAGGGCCTACAGCTTGAAAGTGGATATCGAACCACTACAAATATTAAAGGCACCGTCGGGATATTCGGTACCATCTAAGATATGGGACCTTAATTTCATTATACTATACCAAACTACAATTAAAGTTTATTTACGGTTTGCTTTTTTTATTCTTGATCTATTCCAAGGTAAGTAAAATTCATTCCTAGTTTGTGTAAAAAAGAAAGAAATTCGTTATATTCCCGACCTTTATAAAACAAAAATTTAATAGTGATTGTATCTAGCCTAGCATCGAATATCGAACTGATTTGCTGAGGTTTTACATATTTTAGCAAATACATACTCCCCTTTCTCTTTAAATAATAATGATTACACATATAAGACTCTATTAGTTAAGATGTTAACGGGTTCATGACTCAAATTTAATGAGGCAATCATTTGACACTTTCAGCAATACAAAAAAAAAACAGCACTTACAAAGTATTAATTATTTCTTTAATTATTAACAATTAGCCACCGTTGCACTTAGACAATAAAACTAATTTTCTAACAACGCGATGCGCAATTAAACTCGAAATCCTTCCAAATGCGTCATTTTAAAAACAAAAAAGGTTCTTACTCCCACATTGTCTCAAAACTTCCGAATAAAGCTTTGAATTTCCGTTCCAAACTGTGAAAACAAGAGCATTGTAAGCTTAAAAACGGCTTAATTGAGAATCCTTGGGTATTCAAAGTTCGCTCACAAAGTGCTCCAGGTGAAAGTATGCACTGATTCAGCGCACTGGCGTATTATTACGCGGCACTTTTCTTGACATTGCTGATTATTCTGATTATAATTGAGCGCGAGTGCAATTAGGATGATCTAGTCGCATTAAATTTCCACAAAGTTTTCCCTTTTAAAGTACTGTAAATGTTTATCTCGTTTAATGTGCCTGCGAAAGTATTTAAGTGTCGAATTTTAAAGACATGTTTACTTGAAAACAAAAGAAACTGGAAGCTTTTCTCGGCCTATTGAATTATATCCGGGTTTGTAATTAAATTGGATGCTTTGACATTCATGATAAAGTATGCTATTTAAACATGGAAGTAATTAAAGTTAGTGTTTTAACCTCGCAGCTTTGATCAGCATATTGATAATTAACTAGTAAATAGGAATATATCTGATGTTGCGAAATGAACCAAATGCAATCACGAATACAAAGAGGCTTTTTCACAATAAACTAGATTATCTGAAATAAATCATAATAATTTTATTGAAATACATTGAACAATGGTCAAAAACTTTAATTTGTATTGTTTTATTTTTTTTATTATTATTTCTTACTTGACATTATTAAATAATTTTTGCTTATTTAAATACATAGGATGCTTAGTATAAGTAGCTAAAACCTTTTAGACAAGTAGTTTAATATTACGATTTATGCTGTTATAAAAATCGTATTATTAAATCATATAATATAACTTGGGACCTGATGGCCCAGTGGCTAGCTCTCTGGTGCTCGGTACCACAGGTTCGAGTCTCGGCGATGCCATGGATGTTTGTACTGCCTTTGAATCTACTTTTAAACTATAGTTTCCGATCTAATATGATCTAAGGGATGGTACCTTAATTTCATTACATTATACCAAACTTCAAATACAGTTTATTTACGATTTGTTTCTATATTCTTGACTTCGGGTGTAAGTAACAGTGCTGGCTTGCTAGCGTGAAAGAAAAAAGAGAATTCGCTATAGTATACACTAACTTTATAAACAAGAAATTCAATGGTGATAGTATCAAGAATAGTATCAACTTACGAACTGATTGGTTGACGTTTTCCTTGTTTTTTATCTCTTTTAAATAAATAAGGGGGCCTGATGGCCGAATGGCTAGCGCTCTGGCGTTCGATACCACAGGTACCGGTTCAAATCCCGGCTTTGCCATGGGTGTTTGTAGTGGTTCGAATCCACTTTTAAGCCGTAGGTCCCGGTCCTAATAGGATCGTAGAGCTGCGGGGGCATTGTTACTCCGCGTCCGTGGCTTACCATCAAGTTGCACGCGCCCCCTGGGTAATTCAAAGTGAGTAATATCGGTGCAGCCCTTATGGCGAAGATCACGGTCTATTTGTCAGCTGCATTAGTAGAAAAAATTCTCTTTAAATAATAATGATTACACATATAAGACTGTATTAATTAAGATGCTAACGGGTTCATGACTCAAATGTTAATGAGGCAATCATTTGCTACTTTCAGCAATACAAAAAACAGCACTTAATAAGCATTAATTATTTCTTTAATTATTAACAATTAGCCACCGTTGCACTTAGACAATAAAACTATTTTTCATCAACGCGGATGCGCATAATTAAACTCGAAAATCCTTACAAATGCGTCACTTTAAAAACAAAAAAGGGTTTCTATTCACTCATTGTCTGCAAAACTTCCGAATAAAGCTTTGAATTTCCGTTCCAAACTGTGAAAGCAAGAGCATTGTAAGCTTAAAAACGGCTTAATTGAGAATCCGTGGGTATTCAAAAACTTCTCTCAAAGAGTGCTTCGGGTAAAAGTATGCACTGATTCAGCGCACTGGCGTATTATTACGCGGCACTTTTCTTGACATTGCTGATTATTCTGATTATAATTGAGCGCGGGTGCAATTAGGATGATCTAGTCGCATTAAATTTCCACAAAGTTTTCCCTTTTAAAATACTGTAAATGTTTATCTCGTCTTAATGTGCCTGCGAAAGTATTTAAGTGTCTCGAATTTTAAAGATATGTTTACTTGAAACAAAAGAAACTGGGAGCTTTTCTCGTCATATTGAATTATATCCAGGCTGTAATTAAATTTGATGCTTTGATATTCATGATAAAGTATGCTATTTAAACATGAAAGTAATTAAAGTTAGTGTTTTAACCTCGCCAGCTTTAATCAACATATGAATAAATAACTAAATAGGAAACTATCTGATTTTGAGATTTGTACTAAATGTAATCATGAATACAACGAGGTCTTTTTTATAGTAAAATAAATTATCTAAAATAAATAGTAATATTTTTGTAAAATACATTGAACAATGGTAAAAAAACATTAAATTTTTTTTTCATTATTATTATTTCTTACTTGGCATTATTCGGGCCTGAATGACCGAGTGTCTAGCGTTCTGGCGCTCGGTTCTTCAAGTTTCGGGTTCGAGTCCCGGCGGTGCCATGGAAGTTTGTAGTGGTTCGAATCCACTTTAAGCCGTAGGTCCCGGTCTCCTATGACTGTAAGAGCGTTACGGTGCGGAAGTCAGACTTCTACCTACGGTTGCACCATCAGAAGAAGAAACTGCATCCCTCCTTCCATGAGGGATACGACAACAACAACACTTGGCATTATTAAATAATTTTGCTTGTTTAAATACATAGAATGGCTAGTGACAGTAACAAAAGCTTTTAGAGAAGTAGTGTAATATTACGATTTATGTTATTATGAAATCATATTATTAAGTCATTATATGTCTTAGGGCCTGATGGCCAAGTGGATAGTTCTCTGGCGCTCGATACCCCACGTTCGAGTCTCGGCGGTGTCCATGGAGGTTTGTACTGGTTCGGAAACTATTTAAACAGCAGGTGCCGGTCTAATAGAATCGTAGAGCGTTACGGAGGTAGTGTTACTCTCGTCCGTAGTATATCTTCAAGCTAAACGGGTTCCCTAGGTAGTGCTAAATAAATAATATCGGTGCAGCCGTTGCTTCGAAAGTAATAAGGCATAAAAGGCATAAAATAACTGTCGAAAGTATTTGCCAGTTGCATTAGAAAAATCCGTAATATTGCTTTCTTTCAAAAAGTGAAATTTAGCTATAAATATATAAAAATTTAAGCTATCAATTTTTCTATTTTTCATAATAATTAATTTTATAGTGTTACGGAAATAAAATTAAATATCGAATTTAATATAATTATATATTTTATTTCATAGTATACTTTTCCAAATTAATTGTCTACTTCTGGCGTGGTCAACTTTTTATACCCAGTTCCCATTTTTGTATCTCTGTAGTAGAAAAATTTTCTTAACAGCCCACAGGTTTCAGAATGGTGATGATTTATAAAGTAGAGAAGTAATTTAACTTTATAAAACTTATAAAGAAGAGTTACAGCAAGTTAAAGCATATAATAATAAATTTCTTAATCATATATTTTTTGTCAGATTTTCGGAGCCTAGCAAGAGCCGTCTGCCGTATGTTTGCCACAAGGACAAAAGAAGCTGCATTATTTGTACCCTATATCATGGCATGGCCTTTAGCTGGGTAAATTGTATGACTAACAATCTGGAACGAATTAAGGTACCATATAAGATATGTACCTTAATTCCTTTTAAGAGGTATCTTAATTTCTTTTACATTATACAGAACTACCTCTACAATATATTTACTGTTTGTTTATTTATTCTTGACCTATTCGATAGTAAGTAACAGTGCTGGCTAGCTAGCTTGAAAAGAAGGTAATTCTTTACATTTACTACTTTTTTATAATAAGAAATTCAATGGTGATTGCATCAAGCCCAGCATCAACCACCGAACTGACAGGCTGATGTTTTCCTGGTTTTATCTAACACATATTTCCGTTTCTCTTTAAATTATAATGATTACACATATAAGACTCTATTAATTAAGATGTTAACGGGTTCATGGCTCAAATGTTAATGAGGCAATCATTTACTACTTTCCAATACAAAAAAACAACAGCACTTATTAAGTATTAATTATTTCTGTATTTATTAACAATTAGCCACCCGTTGCACTTAGACTATAAAACTAGTTTTCAACAACGCGATGCGCATAATTAAACTTCCGAAATCCTTCCAAATGCATCACTTTAAAAAACAAAAAAAGGTTCTACTCACTCATTGCCATCAAACTTCCGAATAAAGCTTTGAATTTCATAATTTACTAAATAGGAATCTATTTGATGTGTTGAGAAATGTCCCAAATGTACTAATGCATGCAAAGAGGTTTTTTTTATTTTAAACTACAATATCAAAAAAATAAATCATAATATTATTAGTAAAATAAATTGAACGATGGTAAAAAGTCATTCATTTTTATTAATTTTTTTTATTATTATTTCTTACTTGACATTATTCAATAATTCTACTTATTTAATTACATAGAATGCTTAGTATTAGTGGAAAATTCTTGTACACAAGTAGTTTAATATTACAAGTTATGCTGTTATAAAATCATATTAAGTCATATACTATTACGTGGCACCTGTTGGCCTAGTGGCTAGCGCTATGACGCTCGGTATCACATGTTCGAGTCTCGGCGATGCCATAGATGTTTGTACCTTAAGGCTGACGTTCGAACATTCTTTAAACATTCTTTTCTTAGTTCGGAAACCACTTTAATAGTTCCTGGTTCTAATATAATCTAAGAGATGGTACCTTGATTTCATTAAGTTATACTAAACTACAACTACAATTTATTTACGGTTTGTTTATTTATTCTTGATCTATTTGGGTGTAAGTAACAGTGTTGGCTAGCTAGCTTGAAAGACAAATGAATTTCCTATATCAGCTACATTTATAAATACGAAATCAATGGTGATTATTTCAAGCCTAGTATCAACTATCGCGCTGATTGGCTGATATTTTCCTGGTTTTAGCTAACACATACTCTCGTTTCTCTTTAAATAATAATGATTACACATATAAGACTCTATTAATTAAGATACTAACTGGTTCATGGCTCATATGTTAATAAGGCAATCATTTGCTACTTTCAGCAAATAAAAAACAGCACTTAATAAGCATTAATTATTTCTTTAATTATTAACAATTAGCCACCGTTGCACTTAGACAATAAAACTAATTTTCAGCAACGCGATGCGCATAATTAAACTCGAAATCCTTCCAAATGCGTCACTTTAAAAACAAGAAAGGGTTCTACTCACTCATTGTCTCCAAATTTCCGTTCCAAACTGTGAAGGCAAGAGCACTGTAAGCTTAAAAAGGCTTAATTGAGAATCCGTGGGTATTCAAACTTTCTAAAGTGTGCTTCAGGTAAAAAGTATGCACTGATTCAGCGTACTGGAGTATTATTACGCGGCACTTTTCTTGACATTGCTGATTATTCTGATTATAATTGAGCGCGAGTACAATTAGGATGATCTAGTCGCATTAAATTTCCACAAAGTTTTCCCTTTTAAAGTACTGTAAATGTTTATCTCGTTTTAATGTGCTTGCGAAAGTATTTAAGTGTCTCGAATTTTAAAGATATGTTTACTTGAAAAAAAAGAAATTGGGGAGCTTTTATCGTCCTATTGAATTATATCCGGGCTGTAATTAAATTGGATGCTTTGATATTCATGATAAAGTATGCTATTTAAACATGGAAGTAATTAAAGTTAGTGTTTTAACCTGGCCAGCTTTGATCAGCATATTAATAATTAACTAAATAGATATCTATCTGTTGTTGAGAAATGTGCCAAATGCAATAAAGAATAAGAGGCGTTTTTTATAATAAACTAGATAATCTAAAATAAATAATATTTTTATTAAAATAAATTGAACAATAGTAAGAAGAAACATTCATTTTATTAATTGTTATTATTTCTTATTTGACATTCTTAATAACTTTGCTTATTTAAATACATAGTATGCTTAGTGTAAGAAGCAAACACTTTTATACAAGTACTTTAATATTACGATTTATGTTATAAAATCATACTAATTCAAATAATATTACTTGGGCCCTGATGGTAGAGTGGCTAGCGTTTTGGTGCTCGGTATCCCAGGTTCGAGTCTCGGCGATGCTGTGGATGTTTGTATTGGTCCGGAATCCACTATAAACTGTAGGTCTCTATCTAATATGATGGTAGAGCGTTACGGGGGTAGTGTTACACGCGTCCGTAGCTTGTCTTCAAGCTAAAAGTGCAACCTGGGTAATACTAAATGAGTAACGTCGGTGTAGCCGTTGCTTATGGCATAAAGATAAATGTCTGAAGTATTTGCATGCTGCATTAGAAAAAAAGCATAATATTACTTACTTTCTTTGAAAAAGGAAATTTAAGTATAAATATATTACATTTTCAACTATCAAAATTTGTTACTTTTCATTATAATTAATATAATCTTATAATTTCATAATAATAATTAATCTGGAAGGAATTAAGATATGTGCTTTAATTCCTTTTTTTTAATAGGTATATTAATTTCTTTACAATATACATAAATACCACAACAGAATATTTACAGTTGGTTTTGACCTATTCAGGAGTAAGTAACAGTGCTTGCCAGCTAGCGTGAAATAAAAGGAAATTCATTATATTCACTACTTTTATAAACAAGAAATTCAATGGGGATTGCATCACGCCTAGTATCAATTATAGAACTGATTAGCTGATATTTTCCTAGTTTTATCTAATACTTACCCCCGTTTTTCTTTAAATAATAATGATTACACATATAAGACTCTATTAATTAAGACGTTAACGGGTTCATGGTTCAAATGTTAATGAGGCAATCATTTGCTACTTTCAGCAATACAAAAAAACCACAACACTTAATAAGTATTAATTATTAACAATTCACGCCACCGTTGCACTTAGACAATAAAACTAATTTTCAACAACGCGATGCGCATAATTAAACTTTGAAATCCTTCCAAAGGCGTCACTTTAAAAAACAAAAAGCGTTCTTACTCACTCAATGTCTCCAAACTTCCGAATAAAGCTTTGAATTTCCGTTCAAAACTGTGAAAGCAAGAGGATTGTAAGCTTAAAACGGCTTAATTGAGAATCCGTGGGTATTCAAATTTCCCTCAAAGAGTGCTTCAAGTGAAAGTATGCACTGATTCGGCGCACTGGCGTATTATTACGCAGCACTTTTCTTGACATTGCTGATTATTCTGATTATAATAGAGCGCGAGTGCAATTAGGATGATCTAGTCGCATTAAATTTCCACAAAGTTTTCCCTTTTAAGTACTGTAAATCCTTACCTCGTTTAATGTGCCTGCGAAAGTATTTAAGTGTATCGAATTTTAAAGATATGTTTACTTGAAACAAAAGAAACTGGAAGCATTTCCGTCATATTGAATTATATCCGAGTTTGTAATTAAATTTGATGCTTTGATATTCATGATAAAGTATGTTATTTAAACATGGAAGTAATTAAAGTTATTGTTTTATTCTCGCCAGCTTTGATCAGCATATTAATAATTAACTAAATAGAAATCTATCTGATCTTGTGAAATGTACGAAATGCAATAATGAATACAAACAGGGTTTTTGATAATGAACTAGATTATCTAAAATAAATCATATTTTTATTAATGTGTTTTTACCCTTATTCAATTTATTTTTAATTTTTAATAATTTTTATTAATATTTCTTACTTGACATTATTAAATAATTTTGCTTATTTAAATACGTAGTATGCTTAGTATAAGCAGTAAAAACTTTTAGACAAAGTAGTTTAATATTACGATTTATGTTTTAAAATCATATAATATTACTTGGGACCTGTTGGCCCAGTGGCTAGTGCTCTGGCACTCGATACCGCAGGTTCGAGTCTCGGCGATGCCATGGATGTTTGTACCTAAGGCCTGACGTGTGACGTTGATCGCTTCTTTAGCCCTAGCAAGCAGTCGTATGTTTACCGTTATTTTTTTTACACTTACGACGTTTATCATGGTGAATTGTAAGTAAAACAATCTGTTAGGAATTAAGGTACCATCTAAGAAATGCACCTTAATTTCTTTACATTATACAGAACTACCACTATAGTATATTTAATGTTTGTTTATTCATTCTTGATCTATTCAGGAGTAAATAACAGTACTGGCTAGCTAAAATGAAAGGAAAGGGAAATCCTTCTACCTTTATAAACAAAGAAATTCATTGGTGATTGCATCAACCCAAGTATCAACTGTCAGAACTGACTGTCTGAGGTTTTCCTAGTTTTATCTAATACTTACCCCCGTTTCTCTTTAATTAATAATGATTACACATATAAGACTCTATTAATTGGAACGTTAACGGGTTCATGGCTCAAATGTTAATGAGGCAATCATTTGCTGCTTTCAGCAATACAAAAAAAAAACAACACTTAATAAGTATTAATTATTTCTTTAATTATTAACAATTAGCCTACCGTTTGCGCTTAAACTTAGACAATAAAACTAATTTTCAACAACACGATGCGCATAATTAAACTCAAAATCGCTTCAAATGCGCCCGCTTTAAAAAACAAAAGGGGTTCTACTCACTCATTGTCTCCAAAACTTCCGAATAAAGCTTTGAATTTCCGTTCCAAACTGTGAAAGCAAAAGAGCATTGTAAGTTTAAAAGCAGCTTAGTTGAGGGAATCCACAAAGTGGGTATTCAAACTTTTTGCTCAAAAAGAGTGCTTCAGGTAAAAGTATGCACTGATTCAGCGCACTGGCGTATTATTACCCCACGCACTTTTCTTGACATTGCCGATTATTCTGATTATAATTGAGCGCGAGTGCAATTAAGATGATCTAGTCGCATTAAATTTCCACAAAGTTTTCCCTTTTAAAAATACTGTAAATGTTTGTCTCGTTTAATGTGCCTGCGAAAGTATTTAAGTGTCTCCGAATTTTAAAAGATATGTTTGTTTTGAAACAAAAAGAAACTGGGAGCTTTTCTCGTCATATTGAATTATATCCGGCCTGTAATTAAATTGGATGCTTTGATATTCATGATAAAGTATGCTATTTAAACATGGAAGTAATTAAAGTTACTGTTTTAACCTCGGCCATCTTGGATCAATATATTAATAATCAACTAAATAGGAATCTATGTGATGTTGAGAAATGTACAAAAAATGCAATCATGTATAAAAAAAGGGTATTTTTATAATAAAGTAGATTATCTAAAAAAAACAGAATATTTTTATTGATGTTTTTTTTACCATTGTTCAATTTATTTAATTTTTAATAATTTTTTAATTGTTTTTACTTGGCACTATTAAACAATTTTGCTTATTTAAATACATAGGAAGCTTTTGTATAAATAGCAAAAACGTTTAGAAAGTAGTATAATATTACGATTTATGTTATAAAATCATATTATTAAGTCATATATTATTACTTGGGACCTGTTGGCAGAGTGGCTGGCGATCTGGCTCTGGGTATCATAGGTTCGAGTCGCGGCGATGTCATGGATATTTATACTGGTTTGGAATCCACTTTAACACTATTTTTACCCTTTATCATGTTAAATTGTAAGTCCATCCATCTGGTAGGAATTAAAATACCATCTAAGGGATGTACCTTAATTTCATTACGTTATACAGAACTAGCAATACAGTTTATTTACTGTTTATTTCTTTATTCTTGATTTATTCGGGTCAGTTAAAGTGCTTGCTAACTAGAGTGAAAAGGAGAGGAATTCTTTATATTCACTACCATTATAAACAAAAAAATTCAATAGTGATTGCATCAAACCTAGTATCAACTATCGAAGTGATTGATTCATATTTTCCTGGTTTTATCTAACACATACTTCCGTTTCTATTTAAATCATAATGATTGAACATATAAGACTCTATTAATTAAGACGTTAATGGGTTCATGGCTCAAATGTTAATGAGACAATCATTTGCTACTTTCATCAATACGGAAAATAAAAGCACTTAATAAGTTTAATTATTAACAATTAGCCACCGTAGCGCTTAGACAATAAAACTAAATTTCAACAACGCGATGCGCATAATTAAACTCGAAATCCACCCAAATGCGTCACTTTAAAAAAAACAAAAAAGGGTTCTACTCCCGCATTGTCTTCAAAACTTCCGAATAAATTGAATTTCCGTTCCAAACTGTGAAAGCAAGAGCATTGTAAGCTTAAAAACGGCTTAATTGAGAATCCGTGGGAATTCAAAACTTCTCTCAAAGAGTGCTTCAGGTAAAAGTATGCACTGATTCAGCGCACTGGCGTATTATTACGCGGCACTTTTCTTGACATTGCTGATTATTCTGATTATAATTGAGCGCGAGTGCAATTAGGATGATCTAGTCGCATTAAATTTCCACAAAGTTTTCCCTTTTGAAGTACTGTAAATGTTTATCTCGTTTAATGTGCCTGGGAAAGTATTTAAGTGTCTCGAATTTTAAAGATATGTTTACTTGAAACAAAAGAAACTGGAAGCTTTTCTCGTCATATTGAATTATATCCGGATTTGTAATTAAATTTGATGGTTTGATATTCATGTTAAAGTATGCTATTTAAACATGGAAGTAAGTTTTAACCTCGACCAGCTTTTATCAGCATATTAATAATTAACTAGTAAATAGGAATCTATCTGATGTTGAGAAATGTATTACACGCAATCATGAATATGAAGAGGCTTTTTTTTATAATAAACTAGATTATATAAAATAAATAATATTTTTTATGTAAATAAGTTGAACAATGATAAAAAACATTAATTTTTAATAATTTTTTATTATTTCTTAATGAGATTATTAAATAAGTCTACTTATTTAGATACATAGATTGCTTAGTAAGTAGCTAATACTATAGAGCTAACAAATAGTTTAATATTGCGATTTATGCTGTTATAAAATCATATTATTAAGTTATATAATATTACTTGGGGCCTTATGGCCGAATGGATAGCGCGCCTCTGGCTCTCGGTATCACAGGTTCGAGTCTCGGCGATGCCATTATTGTTTGTACTGGTTCGGAATCCATTTTAAACAGTAGGTCGCAGTCTAATACGATTATAGAGCGTTGCGGGAGTAGTGTCACTTGCGGCCGTAGCATATCTTCAAGCTAAATGGGCCCTAAATGAGTAATGTCGGTGCAGTCGTTGCTTATGGCATAAAGATAGTCTAAAGTATTTATCAGCTGCATTAGAAAATAAAAACTGTAATATTACTTTCTTACAATTAAGTGAAATTTAACCATAAATAAATAAAATTTTCAACTTTCAAAATTTGTTATTTTTTATGATAATTAATAAAATAGTGTTAGTATTGATGAATGAAATTAAATGTTTATTATATTAAAATAATATAGTTTACCTTTCCAATGTAATTGTCTAGTTCAAGGGTAGTTATTCTTTTTATGCCTACCACCACTGTTGTGTTTCTATTGGTAGTAAAATATTCTAACCTCCCACAAGATTCCACAGTTATGGTGATTTATAAAGTAGGGAAGTAACTTTATTTTATAAAACTTATAAACCGAGTTAGAGCATCTAATAATAATTTTTACCAAATATTTTATGTCGGATTTTTCACTAAATTCGGCAGACTAAATAGTTATAAAGCAACTTGTTGCAATTAAATCTATCTTTTATTTATACTTTGCATGCATACAAGCCTGAATCTGATGAAGTTACATGTAATTAATTAAATTATTAATGATATCTTTAATACTGTGAATCTAAATACTGGATATCTGACCATTTTTTGCATGAAACAAACAACGGTCTCCTCTTTTGGAAATATGCAGAAAATTTCTTTCTTTTATAACATCATTAACAACACTAAAAATTGATTCCACAAGATATAAAGCTGTGAAAGGTACCAATAAACTGAATATCCTTTTTTTCCACATATTTTTGATATGACAGGCAGTTTTAAACAATACTTAAAAATTCTTCTATTTCAACATTTAAACATTCAACAAAACTATTTCCACATTCTCTCCTAAATTAATTTCAATAAAATTTCACAATTATTTAAACCTGAAATAATTTAATTCTAAGCATTAAATGAAAGATCAGTCAAATAAATCTCCTTATATATACGAAACGATTCATTTAATAAATGAAAAAAAGTAATTTTAAGATGATAATAAAAAAAGGGAAAATTTCTAACTTAAAGCAATCATTTTAAAAGTGCTTTCAATTTGCCAAAAATAAACTTTCAATTTGCTTTGGTTAAATTCTTATATATACGAAATAATTCTCTTAATATATGAAAAAAAGAAAAATTTTAAAAAGTCAAAATAATAAAAGAAACAAAAAAATTAAATTAATCAATTTTAAATTAATCAAAGAGTACTTCGCGCCCGATCATGAATATTTTACTAACTCTTTCTGCTCAAATGCTTATCATCATATGTCAGTACAAGTTTTTTTAAACGGATATATCTCGAAACTAATACATTTCATTTTTCATTTTTGTTAGTTTTCGAAGTAAAAAATGGCGTGAAGATAAAAACACTCCGTAGAAAATTTTTTTTTTTTTTTTTGTCCAATAAATCATTCTTTAGTTTAAGGTCACCTTTGGGTAGGAGAAAAGTTTTTTATTTTTAGCATTGTTATGTATTATCTATTATAGTTCAATATTTAAAACTTTTTTTTTAAGTTGAAAAGGATAAAACATTTTTTTCATATCTGATTTCAACATACTCAATTTTTATCAGGTTATGGTATTTTAGTAATTACCTTTTAGAATCCATCTCCAAATTTAGTATTCGTGTAGTTGCATGAGATGATATGTCCCACATTTTGAACCTCTCCAACACTACATGTTAATTTGGATTTGTCGCTCCACGGTCATTTTGTGCACACTTTAGGTTAATTAGACAGGGACGTAAAGTTTAGCGTGGATTATTATTATTATTATTATTATTATTATTATTACTACATCACACCACATCACTGTACCTAGAGCTGAGTTGGCTCTTTACAGTTTGGGAATGATATGGGTGAGATGTCTGATTAGGTCCTGTGACGCTCTGCGGCCATATGAGACCGGCACCTACGGTTTTTAAAGTGCTTTCCGAACCACTACAAACATCCAGGTCACCGCCAGGGAATCGAACCTCTAAAGGTACCGACCGCCAACCACTCGGCCATCAGGCTCCTTGTTTAACTAGAGCCACTAACAAACCTCCCTACACCGGCAGGATTCAAACCTGAAGCCTATGGTACCAAAGGCCAGAGCGCTAGCCAATTTGCCGCTCGCAATCAGGGTACTCAAAGCTATTTCCCACAGTATGAATTGATTAGGGATTGATCGATAATAGGCAATCAGTAGAAATCGATTGTTATACTATTACAGAGCTTGAGTAAGGTGACAATTCATTAACTATACTATACCTTTCTTACATTTTTTCTATGTAAAAAATTGCTTTCACTATTGGCTACGTGATTCATCAAGAAAAATCTGCTTTAGAAATACATTACAAAACTTATTTTACGATTTTAATATTCTCTGCTAAATTAATTCCCATAAAATTTCTCAATTTTTCAAAACCTGAAATAATTTAATTCTAAGCATTTCAATAGAATATTAGTCAGAAAATAAATCTCCTTATATACGAAACGATTCATTTAATAAATTAAAAAAGTAATTTTAAGACGATAATAAAAGGGGTAAAATTTCTAACTTAAAGCAATCATTTTAAAAGTACTTTCAGTTTGCCAAAAATAAACTTTCCAATCTGCTTTGGTTAAATTCTTATATATACGAAATAATTCTCTTAATATATGAAAAAAAAAGAAAATTTTTAGAAAAATAATAAAAAAGAAAAAAAAAAATCTTAACTTAAAAACCAATCACTTCAAAAGTAATAAACTAGTCTTGGGAGTTTAAAAAAAATACTTATCGATTTTAAATTAATCAAAGAGTTCTTCGCCTTCGCCTGATCATGAATATTTTACTAACTCTTTCTGCTCAAATGCTTATCATCATATGTCAGTACAAGTTTTTAAACGGATATATCTCGAAACTAATACATTTCATTTTTCATTTTTGTTAGTTTTCGAAGTAAAAATGGCGTGAAGATAAAAACACTCCGTAGAAAAAAAAAATTTTTTGTCAATAAATCATTCTTTAGTTTAAGGTCACCTTTGTGTAGGGAGAAAAGTTTTATTTTTGTCCTTTCCCACTCGAAGCATTGTTATTTATTATTTATTCCAGTTCCAATACTTAAAATTTTTTGAAGTCGAAAGGATAAAACATTTTTTTTTTTCATATCTGATTCCAACATTACTCAATTTTTATCAGGTAATGGTAATTTCATTAATTACCTTTTTTTTTTAGAATTCATTTCAAATTTAGTAATTTGTGCAGTTGCGTGTGATGATATGTCCCACATTTTGAATCTCTCCAACAAAACATGTTATACAGGTTCAAAATGTAGAGCATATCGAAAGTATAACAGCATACTCGAACTAGGATTGTTATGTTCTACACCTAGTACAATCTGCATATCCGAGGTTCATACTTTTTGTTCACAACACATGATGACTCTATAAAAGGAGCCTTTCTTAAATAATCATTAGTGCAGAAATCCAAAAGAGAAAGGTCTGGAGATATAACGATGCAAGTAATAATTCTCCTCAGATATCATTGCGTCTACAAATGCTTTGCTGTTCGTCCATTGCACTCCCCAGCCTGAGTCAGATGCATATCCGTTATTTCCGCTTTCGTATGGTCCGTCATCCTAATGCCACTGCGTCAGTGCGTGAAACGATGTGGAAATGTACAGCTTGCAAGAACGCTCATAACTATCTTATCTGTATAGCGCCATCTATTGCGAATGAAAAGTATTTCTGACGTATTACTACATGATTTCGCATCATCTAGGTGCACTCTACCACTCCTATAAATAAATTTATGATACATTAGTTCCTGATGTTATTTATGATACACAGTAAATTTTATGATACACTAGTATCACTAATCAGTTATTGAACAATAAAATATTAGTAAGATTTCCACATGTTCATCTCGAAATATGAACATATTATCTTTAAAGGAAATTATAACTCTCTCGTGAACTTACTTTAGTAGATTCAATCTCATGATGCATCTTAGATAACGCGTTCTGTCCTAGGTAACGTTGAATGCCTTACAAATTCGCCAAAACATTGTCATAAAGTGATATGTCTAGGCATATGCATTAAAAATTATCAATTGATGTATTTTTATTTATGATATTTAATGTATCATTTTTAGATGTATGTATAATATTAAGAAACCCCATCTTTTATAAAATATTGCAAAAGGAAATAAAAACGCATTTTATGTTAATGTTTATTTTTTTTTTTTTGTAATAAAAATGATATTGCATTTAAGAAACTGAAAAAATATTTGATTATTTAATGGAACTCTACATATTTAATTACTAATCAAAATATGAATTAAGTATGAGTGCTTAAAATACGAATTGAAAAATGAATTTCTCACTTTTTAGAAGGTATATTTAAATGATTAAACTTCCATTTAAATAATCAAATATTTTCATTTCATTTAAGTTCATCATCATTTTTGTTGAGATACAATTTCGATTTATATTTTTAAATTTTGCAATGCATTGATTTTTCAATCTTTTTTAATCTTCTATAATAATCAAATAGCTTTGAACAATAATAATGTTTGAAAACAATCACAACTACCAATTTATTTCAAATTTGTATTTTTGCAAAAATATGTTAGATAATTTAAATAGGCATACTTTAAAATAACCACTTAAAATAAGGAATTCAATAAAGCATTTTAGTTTAAATTTTTAATTAAAAATTATATAATTTAAATTAATAATTATATAGCTTAAAGGATGTAACTTAAGTATGTGTATTGATAATGCAAGGCCTTTCGATCGTATAAATGTAATTCCATGTAATTATTTGAATTAAGTAATCATCCAGTTGAAAAGTTATTGTGAAAGTTTACTACGCTAATTTAAATGTAATTAAGAATTGTTTGTATCAAAAAGATTAATAATCTCTGTAACTATTTAAAGTTAAATAATTAATTCATTTAAAGTATGGCCATTGCTTTTGCATACAAATAAGCATTCTTATTTAAATTATGTTACCCTAGGAAAAAAAGAATTACTGCTTGTTATGTGTTTTATTGTATCATATAAATTGCAGTAACTATTGTGTAATTGAAAAAATAATAAATTAGTTGTAACGAAGATTCATGATATTTTTTTTTTTGTTCTAATGCAGCTGGCAAACACTTAAATAGCTTGGTCTTGGATGCCTTAAGGCAAGCGCTGCACAGACGTTACTCACTTTGAATTATCCAGAGGGCCACGTGTAACTTGAAGATAAGCCCCGGACGCGGAGTAACAATGCCCCGCAACGCTCCATGAGAGTATTAGGACCGGACCTACGGTTTAAAGTGGATTCCGAACCACTACAAACATCCATGGCACCTCCGACTCGAACCCGAAACCTGTGGTACCGAGCGCCAGAGCGCTAGTCACTCCCACCATTCAGGCCCTAAGATTCATGATATAGCATGTAGATATATATGATAAGCTTTTTGTTGAGTAAATATTTATTAAAAAGACATAATTTAAAGGATTAAAATAAAATAAACATAATACAATTGCAATAAGTGTGTAAAATTATTAATATTCTTTTTTACATGGATATAAGCGCGATTTCGTTCTGAAAAGAAACCCTGGCTCAAATCATTCTAAATTACTAATTTTTAGCCTAAAGCAATGAAACGTCATACACTGCGTAATAATTCACGTGATGTGTTTAAAAAAGAGCCAAACATTATGACCACCTGTAAAACGAGTTGGCATTAAGGCGCGCAACACAGCTTCAACCCGCCTTGGCATGGATTAATACCACCACTTAATACCAGTTAAATAAACTTCCACCTGATCAAATCATGCCTTCCACGTCAATTTGAGTTCATTGTGAAACGTGTAGGGGTGGTAATAATGTTTTGGCTCTTGAGTATAATTTAAGCTTCGTTTAATTTCGTTATTTTAAAACCAATCCAGTCTGAACTCCGGCTTCCTGCAGACATGTGTGGTCTCGCTGCTGTCTCTATGATCGGGTCGAAATGTAACGATTTTTGCCTGAAATTAAAATTAATAAAATAGGAAAAAAAAATTTTAAAAGAATAGAAAAATAAGACTATTGAAAGTAATTTAGTTACAACAAAAAAAAAAGAACAACGAAAAAAAAAAAAAAAAGATAATACAAACATGCTGAAACATGCTGAAAACAGAGTTCATTAATCTAACAATAATGCCAAGTTGTAGATCTTTCAGTCACTAAAAAGGGTTACCAGGCGCACCACGGGGAGGTAGATCTTCTGCGCAACCACGTAAAATAATTATATTGGTATATTCAGCTAAAAAAATTAAAGCAAATCATCCCCCTATGTATTCAACATTAAATCCTGAAACTAATTCTGATTCTCCTTCTGCAAAATCAAATGGTCTTCGATTTACAAGACCATTTGATCTGAAGAGGCAAATTGTTAATAATTGTGAGTGATATTAGAATTATGTCTTGTGATTCTGTGATTTTCTTTAGTGTAAATAAATATTAGTTAGTCGAATTTCAGTCTTATTCAGTCATTTTATTCGGTATCTTCATTGTTTTTTTTTTCTAATGCAGTTGGCAAATTGACCGTGATCTTTCACCATAAGGGCTGCACCGACGTTACTCACTTTCATTACCCAGGGAGCGCGTGTAACTTGAAGATAAGCCACGGACGCGGAGTAACAATGCCCCCGCAGTGCTCTACGATCCTATTAGACCGGGGCCTAAGGCTTAAAGTGGATTCCGAACACCCATGGACAAAACCGGGCTCTCGGCCATTTGAACCCGATACCTGTGGTACCGAACGCCAGAGCGTTAGCCATTCGGCCATCAGGTCACCTTCATTGTCATATTAGCTATATTTAGCCAACTTCTCGTCAGAACTACGCCAACACGGTGGCGCTCTGTAGCTCACCACATAAGAATGAAATTCTAACGTTCACATATTGTATGGAAACGATTAAGACACTGGATATCTACAAAATCACATTCTGCGAAACCTTGCTTGACAAGGAAGTATTTTATTTTTAAATGAAGTTAATTTAATTCTTCTAATCATACAACTTTTTGAATAAGAGCTGTTCTCTCATTATCTTATTGGCTATTTGTAGAGAAAATTGCTGTCAGGTATTTTCTGTCCAGAATTATCACAATTCCGTGATACTCCAGAGTGTACCATGCGTTAATGATATTTGATCTTTGGACAAATTAAATGGAAACAATTAAGATAAAGCGGAAGTAAGTATCTGGGAAAACACGTTCGGCAAATTCGCGTTCCACGTGCTTTTAGTGCCATATTATACAAGAAAATACCATAAATTTAAGAATGAAATTTATCTTAAATCTGCAGTTTTCATTAACTTGTTTCATTAACTTAACTGCGGAAACTTGTTTTCTTGAAACATCCCAGACATAAAACAATCTGTTTATACAATGTATAATATGTCCAGCTCCATACATATACACTCAAGAGCCAAAACATTATGACCACCCCAACATTTTGCAATGAGCTCGCCTGGATGACGTGGAAGGCACGTGATCAGGTGGAAGTGGTATTTAACTGGTATTAAGTGGTGGTATTAATCCATGCCAAGGCGGGTTGAAGCTGTGTTGCGCGCCAAGGTGGGCCAACTCGTTATTGACAGGTAGTCATAATGTTTTGGCTCTTGACTGTATGTACAATAAATTTGCCAACTGTTGTAAGTTTGTAGAACTTTCTTAAAAATTGAACTTATTATAAAGATAATTAAAATTATAATTAGGATATTGAACCGTTTACAAATAAGATTTTGAAAATTAACCTAACACCAATTGGTAGAAGTTTAAACCAATCAAAACATGGCCAATGCCGCCTGAATGTCAAGAGGTCATTGCTAAATATAAAGTCTTCATTTATGACAAAATTTATTTAAAAACCCATATTTTTTTACTAAAAAGCATTTTTAAAATAAAAAAGTTTGTTTTCTTAAAAACAAAAAAAAAGTTTGACGGAACGAAAAAATATGCACAGTATTTCGTAATTTGTAATGAACCACATAATTAGTTATGTGCTTTTAATTACTATTTCCAGAAATATTTTGTCTGCAATTTTTTTATTTTATTTCATCGTTTTGTGAAAAAATTTAGTGCATTTAGTGCAATGCTTAAAATACAAAAATTATAGCTCAACATTTTGAAATTTCAAGAAAAATAATATGGCATTACGAAGTAATAATTAAAAGTAGAATGTATACTAATTGCATTTTCAGCTTTTTTAAATTCCTTTTTGCACGAAGAAAATTAAATTAAAATAATATTCTGAACAAATAAATAAATAAAAAAACAAATAAATAAAAGTAGACTATTTTGCAGTCTGAACATACTTTTCAGACCAAACATTAATTTTCTCATTATGATTTTCGTAAATTATTTTAATGAAGGTAAATTTAATTAAAAAGTTATATTTAAGCATCGTCAAATTTAATTAGTAATTTTAAATAATATTTTTAAAAATTTGTAGTAACTATTTCTATGAAGCTAAAAAGGTATTTCAAATTTTATTTTAGCAATGCTGTTTAAGTCATTTGGCCGCAATTTATTGCTTTCATTTATGTATGTTTTGAAAATCTTCATAATTTGTAGAAAAACATTTCTTTGGGGTTTTTTTTATATAAATTTGAGTACTATATAGTTTTCGATTAACGAAGATTTTTATAAAACGTGTTGAATTTAATTAATTTTCGGCTGTTTGAGAATATCTCACAACATAATGAATTATTTTTAAATTTTTTTTAAAAAAAAAATGATGATAGAAAATTTACTGTTAAAATTAATTTTATTCGTTTTATAAATATTATAATTAAAAACTTTGTAATTAAGCCCCTTTAATTATAATTTTATTCAATATACAATGTTTAGGAAAATACTTTAAATTGTAATTAAATTATGCAAAAAAAATGCTTAAAATTCAAATAATAATTATTAAAATTTTTATTTTTCAAATTACGTTGCGCTTAAATTTTATTTTTCTTATATTTCTAGTCTATCATTTACTTATTTCTTTATATATAAATTACAGATTGCTAGTATTAATGCAAAGTTTTAAATTGCATTTATACTATATATTTAATCTTAGAATATACATTTAATTATTCATCATAAATAAACTTTATTACCCTTAATATATTGATTGTTACTATACATTTACTTATTCATCATAAATAAATTTTATTTCCGTTAATGTATTGATGTTATTCAACATTTTATTCACAAAGAAAATAATTTGAGGATTATACTACTGTTTCCAAAAAGTAAGACCAATTATTTGTTTTTCAAAAGTCATTATTTATTCTTCAAATTTATTTCGTCACCTTCAAAGTAATTCCCTCGGACACAATACACTTAAGCCAACGTTTTTCCAATCCTCAATGCATGCTAAAAAGTCATCGGCAGGCATGGCCTTCAAAGCCCACTCAATGCACGTCTAATCTCTTTCAATCTACGCAAAACGGTGTCCCCGGGTGGTCTTTTGAGTTTAGGGAATAGCCATAAGTCGCACGGTGTGAATATGGTGGTTGTGGAACGATATGGGTTTAATTTTTGGCGAAAAAGTCACGAAGAATCAATGCAATGCAAGCTGCCGCATTCAGTGTTTTCGATACCAATCGAGATTTGATGCGTTTGAGGCCCAAAATGGAATTGACCGATCCTTTTGAATTTCCAACATCATCTGCAAGGCAATTGTAAATCGACCGGTTTTCAAACACTAAATCTTTCATTTTTGGACGTGAGCTTCGTCGGTTGAGGCTGATGGTCGAATAGAAGGCTCTTCGTCTTCAATGTGTTCTGTGCCTTCTTTGAACTGTTTTACCACTTATAAACATTTCTTTCCGATATAGGAATGCTCACCGAATGCCTTCTGCAACAATCTATGAGGTTATAAAATTTTTTTATCCTTTCAACTTAAAAAAAAAAAAATTTTAATATAGGAACTAGAATAAATAATACATAACAATGCTAAAAATAAAAACATTTCTCCTACACAATGGTGACCTTAAACGAAAGAATGATTTATTGGACAAAAAAAAATTCTACGAAGAGTGTTTTTATCTTCACGCCATTTTACTTTAGAAAACTAACAAAAATGAAAAATGAAATGTATTAGTTTCGAGATTTATCCGTTTAAAAAACTTGTACTGACATATGATGATAAGCATTTGAGCAGAAAGTGTTAGTAAAATATCAGCAGCTGACGCAGCGGTAGTATTATGACAGAACAAACGAAAGCGGAACTAACGGATATGCATCTGGCTTTGAATATGGAGTGAAATGGGCAAACCACGCATCATTTGTATGAACAATGATATATGATGAGGTATAATAGCATCGTTCTGTTCCCAGCAGATTTTCTTTGCATTTCTGCACCAGTGATTATTTAAGAAGGGTTCTTTCAGGTAGTCACCATGGTTTGTGAACAAAGAGTATGAACACCGGATATGGAAATTATACTAGGGTGTAATACAGAACAATCTAATTTCAAGTAAGCTGTAAGCTAATTTTTATTTATGATAATTTGCATTTTGCACCTGAGGCCCATACGGCCGAGTGGCTAACGCTCTGAAGCTCGGTATGACAAGTTTCAGGTTCGAGGTCTCGGCAGTGCCAGGGATGTTTGTAGTAGTTCGGAATCCACTTTAAACCGTAGGTCTCAGACTAATAGGAACGGCTAGGCGTTGAGGGTTAGTGTTAGTCCGCGTCCGTAGCTTATCTTCGAGCTACACGCACCTCTTGGGTAATTCGAAATGTGTAACGTCGGGCTGCGCTCGCCTTAAGGCATCGAAGACAATAGTCTAAGTGTCTACCAGCTGCTTAAGAACAACATGGAACTACATAAATTACTAAATTTGAATGAATTCTAAAAAGGTAATTACAAAATTATTTAGTAATGATAAAATTATTTAGTAAATTATTTAGTAATAATTTACAAAAATAGAAAAAAATGTGTTACTCAATTTTTTTTTTTTTTAAGTTGAAAGATATTGGAGCTAGAATAAATAATACATAACAATGCTTTGAATGGAAAAGGTTAAAAAAATCTCTTCTCCTACACAAAGGTGACCTTAAACTAAAAAATGATTTATTGGACAAAAAATTTTCCACGGGTGTTTTATCTTCACGCCATTTTTACTTCGTAAACTAACAAAAATGAAAAATGAAATGTATTAGTTTCGAGATATATCCGTTTAAAAAACTTGTACTGACATATGATGATAAGCATTTGAGCAGAAGAGTTAGTAAAATATTCATGATCAGGCGAAGTCGAAGAACTCTTTGATTAATTTAAAATCGATAAGTATTTTTCTAAACTCCCAAGACTAGTTTATTACTTTTAAAGTGATTGGTTTTTAAGTTAAGATTTTTCTTCTTTTTATTATCTTTCTTAAAATTTTCTTTTTCATATATTAAAAGAATTATTTCGTATACATAAGAATATAACCATAGCAAATTGGAAAGTTTATTTTGGCAAATTGAAAGCACTTTTAAAATGATTGCTTTAAAGTTAGAAAATTTTCCCTTTTATTATTATCGTCTTAAAATTACTTTTTTTGCATTTATATATGAACCGTTTCGTATATAAGGAGATTTATTTTCTGATTTATATTTCCTTTAATGCTTTGAATTAAATTATTCTAGGTTTTTGAAAAAAACTGAGAAATTTTATGGGAATTAATTTTTAGAAGAGAATATTAAAATCGAAAAATAAGTTCTGTATTGCTTTTCTAAAATACATTTTTCTGGGTGAATTGCAT